>JABASC010002609.1:0-16865 GCA_019776185.1 Plutomurus gul | reverse complement strand
CAGTTTGTACCGTGTATTTCAACACTGTCTCAGAACAATATAGTTCCTCCATTTCCTTCATGTTATTGCCAAATTAGTTGGCAATTTTATGTGTGTTTTATTTGGCATTAACTTTATGAAAGAACATCTGAAAAAAAAAATTTTTTAGTTAACGACTCATGGATTTTTTTTACAGATAAGTATATAACATCTATCACGGGAATCAAATTTTAAGAGCCCTTTTGCTGGACACGATATCGAGAATAAATAATGAAGGAAAATCGTTTGACACTGCGCAGTGCTTCGATCGAAACGAAACAATTTCGAGCTTGTGTTGCAAAAGAGAAACGTATTCTAAATTCCACACTTCATCGATTTATGGCGATATTAACATCACCATCTTTCCGACAGCCTACGACTGTCGGTTACATTGCTCATAACAGAGTATTCAATGAAGAACATGAAGCTGAATAGGAAAAATAGGGGTCATTAGGGGCCACAGGGGCCATTTCGAAACAGACAGAAGCACCTTTCCAGACCAACACCACCAGTGCTGTCGGTCTGGAAGAAAGAGTGCTTTTAAATAAAATGTCACACCCCATTTTATCTTTAATAATATCTTACATGAATTGAGTCTGTGAGACTAAGAACCTGATGAATACAATATACAATATACAAAATAAAACAACATCAAATCTTTTGTAATTAAATATGAAAATTATTTAAACGCGAAACTTCCAGACCGACATCACTCTCCCTACTGAATTCAATTTACTGCCAAACAGGCGCGTATGCAGAAAAAGTATTTAGTGGGCACACATTTGTTTATTTATTTGGGGTGAGCGATCATGGTCAAATTGACTCCACATTACTAACATTACTAATTACACTGACAGTTCGAAATTACAAAGGTGCACACTTAGCGAACATTTTATTGAAATTAAATGCACACAGCTGTTAGCATATTTAACAGGGTACCGTACCAAATGCCCTCTATGGTTACTTTTTCTGAACGTCTTTTCCTTAACTTCGTGCTGGACAAAAAGAAAGAACTGGAGATTTATTTTTCGTTTCGAGTGCCAAAGAAAAATGCCAAGTGAAATCTGCATAGAAACGAGCTGACATGGAGCAGAAGGGATTTTCCTGTTCTGATCACCCGCCCAATCGACTTTCTACTTACTTTCTATCTCTTCCTACAGAAACATACGATACTATAAAAGAAAACAGTTATACATACGTTGCTTTGGGTAAAACACAAATTCTATATAGATTACTGGTAGTACACTAACACTCATACATGTATATTTGTCTCCGTCCAACTTCCTCTTGTCGCGCGAGTATTTAATAGGGAAAAGCAGAGCTGAGCTTACGAGAGAAAGAGAAATCCTGGTAACAAATACTGAAAACAGGGAAAACTCGGCATACTGTGTGGATGCAGTTGTGGCCGTGGAGTCACGTAAGGATTCCACTCCTTCCCAGACGTGGAAACATTTAGTAATTGTTAGCTGCTGCAACTATCCAGATTTCTTTTCTTGAACAAATAATAAGGATATAAAAGAGCGGAATTGGGGATTACCAATATCATGAAAGTGAATAGTACAGGAGATAAGCTAATATTATTGTGAAAATATAAACCTCGCGTTACAATCTGCGTCATTGTTTACCTGTAAATGTCGTGTGATTCAACGTCAACGTATTCTTAAATAATACTCGTATCAGTCCCTTCCCTATACCAATTTCACATGGAAAGTACAAAAATTCTTAGCCTTTCATTTGATATATATAGGTAGCTAATAAATATTTTTGCAGATCTTTTACGGAAACATTTCAAATACTTCTGCGCATTTTCTCTTCAACGCAAGTATGTAATGGTTTGGCAATACAGCAGTAGCTTTTTTCATGAAGAAGTTACAAATTAACTCTTTTAAGAAGGAGAAATGGCGGCTTTAAAAGTTTTGCACTTGGTGATGATAAAGCTCTCATCTAATTTACTAAGAAATTAATTCGACCATAAAATGTGGTTGACGTGACGGCCCACTCTTTTAATAAACCTGTTCCTCATGAAAACTCGTGTTTGTATTACAAATATATTTTTATTACAGTGCAAACATACATGTATCATAAATTACATGTATACATGTATTTATGATATTGTGGTAAGAATGGAAAGATGTGCTGTAAATTATAGTTAGCATGCAATCGCAGTAGTATTGTAGTGAACAGAAATATGTAAGCGATGCATTATGCAGCGGAATGGAATTGGAATCCGTGGGGATCCAACAATCTCTCACTAAAAATACAATTTACTCGGTCAAAATCTATTGTACAAAAAGTACTACTGGTTTCTCATTCTGACATTTTGTTTGGTCTAAACACCAATTTACAACATCAAATTATTTCGCACAATATGTGAATATTGTAGGGATAAAGTTAGACCACATCTCCAAATGCCTGTACACATAAAACATTGCAACATGCAAAACTTCAGTAAATTTCCTTTAAATTTTTTCGTCCGACAGAATAACGTTTTTCCCTCGAGTCGGAAAGTGGCTAAAAGTAGAACGGCGGTTCAACAACCAACTTTCTACTCAAAATTCTTCAGACTTCTGATTCTAGATTTCATATTTTCTACTCTCTAAGATGCTTGCAATGTATAACATTGGGACCTTTCCCCTTGTCGTCTATTTTCCCAGCAGACCAGACCTTTTCAAGAACAATCAGAAGCGAAAAGTGAAGACAGAGAAGCCCAACCATTCTTCACTAATATCAATAAATTTTCTACGAGAATCAAAGTCGTGAGATAGGTATGGCTGTCGTGTTGACGTAGAAGCAGTGAAAGTCTATCGAAACGGATCAGACTACGCGGTGGAGGAAAGAATGAGAGTGTACTTAGCCGAGTACAATGGAAAGTCAAGTTAACGTAATTCATGTGCCTGTTTGTGTTTAAGTCTGTCGTTCTCTGGTGTCAGTAGCAATGGAGGGATAGGGGTAGGACACGACCGATGTATCACTGAACACACTTTCTCGGTGCTCTCTCCGAATATCGTTGACTGTCTTTGAAAGACTCGCGAGCTCAACTCTGATTTCATTTTGCGGTTGTGGATTTGTGTTTTATCCTCACATTTCACATGGCCGACTGGATGTGGCTTATGGTTGAAGGACGCTACTCTTCCAATCTTACTCTCTGTCTCTCGGCCTACATTTTCTTCACTCCTCTCCAGTTTCATTCTCTTTCTCTTTGCCTCGCCTCCACAGTTAAGATATAGCATTAAGCGATAACATTTCTATTTGACTCGTCTTTTCCACTTGAGCAAGTGCTCTCTTTCTTATTTCTTACTCAATCCCATCATCTCACCTTCTTCGAATACCACAGTAATGTCTTTCTTCCTTTTTACTCTCATCCCGATCAGTCTTCTCACACAAATTCCACTTCCTGCCAACAGACTGCTAGAGACGCTCCATGAATATCTACACAAATATTTGCATCAGACCTCTGTGCACAGAGAACATGTAACCAGTCTAAAGGAAAATGTCTTTCACTCACCTGCCAACCTCCCATAAATGTGATCTCAGTCACAAGTGAGTGTATCTTTCTAGGTTCCATTGTTCTCGTCCCATTCGTCACGAGGTTCGCATTCATCGATGAAATGGAAAGATCAACGAAGCATCCATTTAGAAATTCATTCTTTTCGGGCTAGTCGTATTATTCTAATAAACGCAGGATGTTTCTGCCGCTCCGCAACCAATCTCG
This sequence comes from Plutomurus gul, assembly GCA_019776185.1. Taxonomy (NCBI): domain Eukaryota; kingdom Metazoa; phylum Arthropoda; class Collembola; order Entomobryomorpha; family Tomoceridae; genus Plutomurus; species Plutomurus gul. The sequence goes on along the minus strand of JABASC010002609.1, from coordinate 13,135 downwards.
GCTACACGCTTGTAAAAAGATTCATGCAAGTGAGATTCTTTGCTTGGGCGACAAAAGTACGCTCTATTTAGGTTGCCAGAATATAAATAGTGTTTGACAGAATACGTATTTCTACCGTTGGTAAGTGTGTAAATATTATGTTCAACTTTATTGTAAATGTAGCTTGCATTTATTTCCGAAAGCTTAGTGATTGCCACAAGAAAGTAAGAAAACGCACCGAAAAAATGTAGCAAGCAAAAAGATTTAAAAATTCTTCACAAGAATTGTGGTTATATTATGTTTACACCGTTCACAATATAAACAACATACAAGAAGATGGAGAAAGTCAATGGAGACAGTGAAAGTCTTGTAAAGCCGATTAATTCCTCTCCTTAGTCTTCCGGACAAAGGCAAAAATCCAATTCAATGCAAAGCACTCTAATCCCATTTTATGTTATTTATGTATTACACAATGCACTCACCTATAGAAATAAACAAAGAACTTGGGGTTTTTAGTGTCCAAACTTCATTTGATCGTAACCGTCATTGACGTAGACGTCGAGTATCACAAACCAACCTCCAGAAGAATCACAAATAAAGGCTGCAGGACAATGAAAAGAAAAAGTTACTTTGTTTGAGAAAATCCAAAAATAGAGTCCTGGAATTTTTACTAATTTAAAAAAAATGTATACATACATATGTGCTCCCAGGAAAATATTTTTATTGAATTAATTACTAAAGATATTTCAACAATTCTACGATGTTACTTTTCACGGATTAAATTCACTTCTAAAGACTTTTGTGGTTATATTTTCTACAATTCCTTTACAGACTTATGTTTTCACTAATAAAAACATGCAAGGTCATCCCTACAAGTAATAATGCTGGTGCTTTTACATGAGAGTTGTAAGAGCTAAAAACGCAATGAATGAAAGCACTGTGTGTATGGAGAAAGCACCGAGTTACTAACTGCATGTTGTGCTATGCACTATGCACTTGTATATCGGGCTCAATTGGAATTTCCTACATGCTACAAAATTGTGCTTGGAGGAATGGATGGCATTTCGGAGCTGGAAGAAGGAGGAGCAGAAGAAAGGTTCTACAACCAAGGATTTACAGATAGAGTGGAAACGATGGTGAGTGCACATATAGTGGAGTCTGGTTGGAACCATTGTTAACCATATAAGAATACGGTGCGCAATAGCTGGTTCAGTTTATAAGATTTGCCCGAAAGACCAAAGAACTTTGTAATTCAAATTTTTCTTTCTCTAACCATTTCTCAGATTTTTCACTCGTTCTTCCTCTTGCTTTCCAAAGACCGAATATTTGGTTTCGGCTTCTCTACTTTGAGAAAATGCCACACTTTCGCATGAAACAATGCCAATGGATGACTACTTTTGTCCTTTGACATTTCAAACTTCCAAACAATCCAATTTCTTACAACAACGACAAACGGGTGGCTGGTTACGCATTTTAGGATTTGGTTGCAATGTGTGTTTTGAGTCGTACAGGGTACTTCCTTACTAAAGTATTGTAGGATGCAGTACAATTATTGATTTAGAGATTTTCCCTGTTAGTACTCGTTCATACAATACTATGTAGTTAGAGCGTCTTCTTAGAAATTAAATGGGCAATATTCTGCTCATGGTCTTTCAATTTCAAAGAATTCTTACTGATTGTGAGAGAGAAAGAATTTTCAGAAGAAATACATATCTTGCAAGTTAAAGATACTAGGAGATATAGGGGCAATTACAGCTCATATAGTTTTTTATTGAATTATATGAATTGCTTAAATATTCATTGTCAGCACAAAAGTGCAGTTTTTATTGTTATAGTTTCGTAACAAACGTCAACTGTAATAAAGTTGAGGTCTCTTGGTAATGGTGCCGCAAAAAGTCGACAACGCAAAAGTTTGCACAATTACCTAACTAAATACTAAGTACTGTGTATAGACTGATTGTGAGTCACTTAGTATATATAGGTGGAAGTAAAACGCAAAAGTTTTTGCTAATTAAACCACACACCTAATATTGTATAGTGGCAAGCTAGACGGAAAAACATGTGCGTGTGTGCAGCGAAGACTTAATTGTCACTGAGCCAACCAGCTGGAAATTCTATACACATTCTACCATCTCTCGCTCTCTCAGAATTCTGCCGACATACGATACGATGGCCGACTTTTTCCAATTTACTCAAATCTTGTTAGCTATACGTCGTGCCAGCTATACGCTTATCGTCTTATAAGGAGGCGGATCAATGGAATAGAACATATTACATTGCACACATACGGTGGTGTATCGTACCTACTGAAGATATTATATAGTGTATTTTGCCAAGTCGTATCCGTGGTCTGGTAGTCTCTAGAGGCGAATGGTTAAAATGAATTTCCCATATCACCTTGTGTTTTGATGTAAAAATATCCTCCAGGAATTTCATTTCGCTTTTCTTTGATAATGTATTCAATGTGTTATTTCTCGTATCCTTCTTATGTAAAACAGTGAGAAAATAAAAATATTTTCTTTTACTTTCCAATCGACATAACGTACAAATTGTTTCAATACAGTACGATTGCAAGCAGAGACTTAGAAAAGAAAATGTATAGTGTTTGAGTTTGGGGCCAATATGTTTCGTAAACTATCTCCGTTTCTTTGACTTTTACTGTATAGTTTTTTATATTCAAAATTCTGATGAAAAGTAAATACATTTAGAGCAAATTTTAGCTTGTTAAGCTTCCGAATGCTCGAATTGGCAAATAGGTTCAAAATAAAACCCAGAAAATCACAAGTATTTAATCATTTTTTATCGCATATTTAATTCTGCTGAATTTCATTTCAGATGTATATAGAACGTACTTGTACATGTATAGAATGTTTCTTTATCAATCGTGATAAAATTCATTCATTGATATGAGAAACTCAATTGCGGACCAAACAGCCAAGTCCCAGTTTACAATCTACAACTGAAAAATGTATACCCAAATATGCGTAATATTCTCAATCGTTCAGCAGTCCTCATTCTCAGCTGGTTGAATGGATAACTGACAGGTAACAGGTAAGAAATAAACAGGTGGTAATTTCCGTCTACGTAGTTCCTTGTGTAGTATGGTGCATACAGAGAGCACCATTGCCACATAAGTTGTAGGAGAGCGCGAAGGCGATAACTTTCATATCAATCCGACGTATTTATAACCTTCGACAAACATCGCCCCATTCACCTATTTTGAATATGAAAGAGCATTGGGTATGAAAAAAGGATTTCTTTCATGCTACTTTACATGAAATGGATTTAGTTCCTTATATGTATGCCTAGTATGTGTGTATCTGAAATGAAGGTACTATCTGAAACGATGAAGGGAAAGAATAATATTGCCTAGGATAGCACAAACATAGCGATTAGTATAAGGTATATAAAAGGTTTGTGGGCCAGAGCGAGGGAGACTGTGAGGCAAAGATTCTGTGATGTTGCTTATGATGGAAAATGAAAAGTGGGCCTGTGTTATGTGAGTATTGAGTATGGGTGGTCTTGTATACATGTGTGTGTGTGCTCTGAGTTAGTGGGGAAACAGTTGATGAAGATCAATCGATTTCACTTCACAGAGACTTTCTCTATTTCTGCCGTAGTTTCACTCAGAAATTCATAAGGACAGGACGAGAGGAGGCAGAGTTTGCAGTGGTGGTGATGATGGTGGCATGGCGTGGCGTTCTACTCAAGTGCAGTCAAGTGGAGTTTGGAGTGAGTGGAGATGAGAGGAGCCAAGTCAACCGGCGAACTGATCTCAAGACGAAACATGTTTAGCACTTTCATAACTGAAATTGAGTAGTCACTTCTAATTTCCTCTCCCTATCGCACTGCTCACTACTATTTACACTTTGATGCCTGCCGCCCTCACTACTACTGCTACAACTTTACTACGCTATACTGTACTTCCACCGCACTAACAATGTACACACGTAATCATCTTTAATAGCGTTTATTACTATCTCATCCAAATGGAGCCGACCACAACGCTCCACGATTACTGCGCCCTATTAAACCAGATGTTCTCATTACTTCCCAGTATGAGAGGACTAGTATAGTGGTAGCTTGTCTATAGAATGCTGGCGGTGTCTGTGTGTGTGTTGAAAAAGGAAAGGTCAACGAATGGAAAGTGGAAAGGAATTAACGAGAGTAGAGTGGAGCGATGAAATCGAATGAAAAAAGAAAATTGACAGAGTGGTTCGGTTTAGAACAAGTAGCATTAGATGGTTAATACCGTCTTGTCGCATCAAATGCATACGAGTGATGCTTAGGTTGTTCATGCTGCTGCAGCAAACATCAACTACAATTTTCACTCATACCGACAGACAGTAGGCACAACATATAGAACGCAATCATGTCATTCGTCTGCAGATCAAACAAAGTGGATCGCTTTTAACTGAACCATTGGACTAAGTGCTCGGCTGCACAATACATTTGAGCTGAGCTAATATGGTTATGTCTGCGTTCGTGTTTCAATACACATTGTGTGTACATTGTGTGTACAGTACAGCTTTGTAATGGGCGGCTCACACTACTGCAGAAAAGATGGAGCTTTTGTCCCTTGCCCGTATTTTAGCATCAGTAGAATTAGTCATCATTATTTCAAGAGATTTTCAGTGAAATTCCTTTGAAAGAAACTGAGGGGAAGTTGATTTCACAAATCCACATATAATTATAATACCTATTTATGTACTCATGAAACCCTTTCTCTTATTATCTCTGCTTATTAATTATTCGTTGTCAACATCGGAAAAACAAAGAGTAATACTTTTTAGGGACTCATTTTGAAACATTTTGTCGTGGATCCGTCAGACATTACTGAATTGCGTAAAGCATGTTATTGCCTCATTACATATACAAGGGTTGGAAGTTTGTATAGACATTGGAAGAACACCACTGCGGAGGAGTGCCCTTTCGGCGTTCTAACTAGATTTGAATAAACATATTGTGTTGTGTCTTTTGTACTTTAAAATTGCAACCTACAAAATATCCTTGCGAATTTGCCACCAAACATCTATTTACTGTACTAAACTTACTTTAGTGATTGTATTAGAGAACAAAAGCCAAACTTCACAGGCTACCAAACATGTGTGTCCCCAAATCCGCTAGAATCTACTGGAGTTCATACTGCTTATAAGACCAGTTGCTGTACGAAATTTTGACGTCATGCAATATTTGTTCTATGTAATCATGCAAAGATGGATTTTGGAAGTGTTCGATGGCGTAAAACTAGAATGTGGAGAACGACGACTACATCCGTAAACTGATCTAAATGTGTTGCATACAAACTTTAGTTAGTACAAAAATAGACAATGATTTGAAATTGCTTTCTTGTGGAGATATTAGTTTCACACAGACATCATGGAAATCATTTCATAGTTTAATTTACAGAAACATTTTCCAGTATTGTTAAATCAGTTGTTTTTAATACTGTGAACAAGAAAATCTATGAAATATCGTCGGGTGAGAGGATAATTTTTTGTCAAAGTCCTGTTCGGTCACTTTCACTTTTCTTCCACAGTCCATTGTAATTTAAGAAATTCGAGCTATTCGACCTTTGCTATAATCTCGTGTGCACAGCGTATTACGGACGGAGGTGAAGCCTGACCATCTCTCCGGATCTGGGGACTTCTCATATTTATTAGTAAAAATAGTAGATGCAACCGCATGAATTCATAACCAACATACCTAATATACTATTCTGCAAAATGCGAAGCTGAAACAGGCAGTCTCAGTAATCCCGTGTCATAGTTTCAAGTCAAGTATCCCAAGTAGACAGTGTTCCCAATACTACCAGACCCCATTTCTACCATCCACCAGATAAAAATGGGAAAAAATGGAATAGCAATATCATTAAAGAGATTATGTTTTATGTATATATGTTTTAGAAAGGCCAGTAAATGTAAATTTTGTTTTAATATACATATTATTATTTTTACCACTTACCACCTAAAATCGATTATAAGTTTCTACCATCCAGTGTTACCAGGTGATAAAACCATTCGAAATACTGCAAGTAAGTATAGACCGCTCTTCTTTTACTCTCTCTCTCTCCTTTGAAATATTGCACCTACAAGCATACGATATTCCATGTTATATGCTAATAGAAATTCAAAAGAGATGTTTTCTCGTTGGTCCTACTAGGACTGTGTCTGTACTGTAAGTCCATTACCTACAATCATAACGTCAGAGTATCTTCTAAGGACGCCTGTTTCGACGTTGAAGTTGTGTAGGCAGTCATACAGTGGTCTAGTGGTTATAGAAGTCTGCGTGCAGTGGCACCATTATTATGTGTGGGAGAATACAAGAGAGAGAGAGAGAGAGAGAGAAAGAGAGAATTTTGGGTGGTTGGTTGGACGGTGATGGTGCATGAGGAGAGTAGAGAAGTTCAGTTGATAAAGTCGCAAGATGTGATTGGAATAAATGATTGTTAGGGAATAGAAGAGCGGAGAAAGAGGAAATAGTGGTTGGATCTCTTCCCTTCTTCTTCCTTCCATATGCAGTGAAGTTGATGGGAAAGTTAGAGCCACTCCATACACACACACACATATATATATACATAATATATATATTATATATATATATATATTACACACAATTGTAGACATTACAATCTGTATCTGCAGTAGACGCTCTGTCTTGTCTATTTCTCAAACCACCTCCTACTGTACATCACTATATGAATCTCTATTGTCTCTGCATATCTACCTAGTGCTTACTATATGTATATACAAATGAATGTATAAATATATTCCTCCTCTAGAGAGAACCTATACTCGATCCTTCTAGGGGTACCTAATGTATGTATGTATGTACAAGGGGAGAAGGAAAAGATTCGGGACAAGACAAGCGGAGAAGAATCTAGTTCAATCTATCCGACTTGACTTTCTTGGCTTCGTTTAGCCTGTAGTATGTCTGTGCGCGACTTGTGTGTCTCGCTTTCCTTCGTTTTCCCTGCATTACGAGTACGAAGAATGTTTTCCACAATGTTTTCGTTGGAGAGAGTCGTAGTATGTGCATACGAGATGTAGTGTTTCTACTATGTAGGGCATTTGGTCTCAGATGCCATCAGATCACATCACCATCATCCACAATGTGAATGCGGAGTAAAATCTACAGATTAGACAACATGCACAGCGCACATTCGTATACATTGTACCACTTGCTATATAGTACTACATACACAGTTTACAGTATTGCAGATCACGATCGCATCACCCTCCAAAAATAACGAATGGAAATGCCATAAGATTTCATTGCTGAGCCAATGTTACACCACAGTTAAGCCGTTGCCTTGCTCCTCACGTAAACTCTCTAGTATGTACTTGAGTTGAGTCTGTGCACAATTGGCCAGCTGAGCACAACACATTCATTTATTTCCATAGCCGTTTTGATTTTTATTATGAAGCGTCTTTTCTCTCCCAAAGACATCTAATTTTTTCACAGTATATTTTTGCATGACTACGTCCTTAGCATATTTATCTTATCACTATAGCATGTAACCATGCAATGTAAAATGTATTCTATACGAAGTATAGAACTTCTTACCGCAGGACCTATACATAATGTATGCAATCTTTATGGCAACAAATCTGATCCCAATTTCTCCTCTTACTAACTAAGTAGTAACTTGTAATGCATGAGTTTTAATAAAGCTGCAGTATTCGCTAGTCGTAATCGTATTATAGTGAGTGTAAGGCTATGTGTGCAGAATTAATAGTGTTTTTTTGCCATTTGTACATATTTTCCTGAGAGACGCTTTATCTATATGTGTTAGCTCAGATAACAGATTTATTGTTAGTGTTGTGGAAGGTCAGACAGACTGCAAATGAAGTGAAACATAGAAAGTATAGCTGTTTTATATATCCGCAGCTGTATCATCAACCTTCCCCACCCCGAAAATACATAGAGCCGTATAAAAGGTTAATTCTAGGTGAACATGATGAGTTGAGAGACATGAACAGAGTGGTCTGCTCCAAATCCATGTGAACATCGTGGATAGAAAGCAATGTGAAGACCGTCGGTCTATCTGTAAAGATTCCCTGAAGGATGTTTCGTGTCTTTCACTTCAAATTATATATTAGGGCTGAGTTGCACGGTCCATCTACCACCACAAATAGAAGCGGCCTGGAAAATGTATACTTTTATGGCGTTTTTTCACTTCTATATATATTACATATAACTTTCTCGTGGTTCTATTTCAGATAAGTTCAAAATTAGTTGCGCTAGGTTTGTACATTTCTTGTACTAGTGCTAAATAGTGTGTGTGCTTGTGTACTATGCGTATAGTACACAAAGTAATTCAGTCACCATGTTTCAGTGTGAGCACACTGAAGCACATGCTGACTGATTTGCTATTATTTATTCGGTTGTTGGTTAAATGAAAATGTAATCGGCTCAAATTTTTTGCCAAAAGCTGATCCCTTTGCAAAAATGATTCAAACATAAGTAAAATTTTGTTCATTAAAACATTGACGGAGAAGATGTAATATCCGATCAGATGCTGTTGCCTTTCACTATTCACTACATTTCGTGTACTTGTTCAGTTCTGCTCACGTGACTGCTACAGAGTTTGGTCATAGCATGCACATCTCCTTCTCGCTGGAAACATTAAAAGATTTGTAGAACAAATGAAGGATTTCATTTTGATTAGAGAAGTGAATGCCGGAGTCGAAATAATACCTAATCCTTTTTTCAATCTTACTTTACAAACTATTCTCATGGTTTACATAAATGCCCGACTGTTAGAATTAGTTAGTCGGTTCAGACTTTTGAACATCTTCACCATGATAAACTGTTTGTATCACATTTTCCAGACTTCCCAAAAATGTGATGACGTCATTAAATTATCAGTCCTAATACATTTTTAAATCGATCCTATAACTACTATTATTTTTGTTATCACAAGTACTTTCATAAAAAACATTTCACTTCACAATAGTAAGAACAAATATATTATGCTGAAAATGGACATGTTTACTTGATATTCTAAATTAGATATAAAATATTTCCATTTCCATTTCTATTGTTACTTTTATTGGGCTGAAATATTTCATTTTTTTTACTATGAGCAAGCACTAGGGCGAACAAATAGAAAAGAGCAACTTGTGTTGTGAGTTCAGGGTCAATAAATCCACTCGTGCTTCACTTCTGCCAGCGTGTAACATGTAGTATAGCTATCTAACTACTTAGGTATTGTATTTAAAGCATTGTATTTGGAGCTGGTTGCCACTCTTAAGGTCGTGGAAGCGCACGAGAATATTAAGGATGAAATTTATAAATGTATAGATTTTATACTACTTCTTCCAAGGGAATATTTGCAAGGAACGTAAAATATTGTAGTAATGGATAATGCCAGAGGAGAGCCAGTTTTTCCTCGTCCCAACTTACGATGTAATACATACAGGAGTTTGCACATAAGATATTAAGTAGTACAATGACTATAAGTATACGTACGTATAAATACACACAGAGACTTGTATACTTTCTCCTATTCTCGTAGAACCTAATGTGATAAAAGTCGTTGGTTTTTGTGTGTTGTGTCTGCTGCTGGCTTTGCTTTTGCCTGTGCTTTGCTGTGCCTGTGCATGTTGGTACACTGTTGTGAGAACTTGGAAGCCCTGCTACGATTTTGCATCGTGAAGAAGTGGGACGATGGGAAAATTCGAAAAATGCCTTGCTCTCAATGCCTTGCTCTCTCTATCTCTCTCTCTCTCACTGGCTCGCAAGTCGGCAACTGCATGCATGCATGTAAGTAGCACTACGGAAAACTATTTTGTATGTACGGTGTACGGTGTGCACCATGCCTCCGAATACCTACATTACTGTAGAGAACGCAGTAAGTTAAGGGAAAGTGAAAAGGGATTGTAGGTCGTCCCGATCTATTCTTCATGATTATACTGGAAACAGGATTTATGTGAATCTTTCTCTGTTGCCGATCCAACTTTGGGAAAAAATCCATGGTACACAGTGAAATCCATGAAAATATGAAGCACTCAACCAGTGAAGAGAGGGAGAGGCTGGACGAGCAGAATAACCTAGTCTTTTATCCTTATTGCTCACTTCTTTCAACATTACATTACTCCAAACCTAATTTTCCATTACTCCGTAATTCTCTGCCGTCCATCCACAATGATACTTCAATAAATCCTCTATGCAATCTTATTACACCTTAACTTTGTATACAAACATTTACATGGACGCATGGAGAGCTGTGAAGAGCTTTTAGCTACTTACACTGTGCAAACGTTAACAACTTTTCTGTCGACACCTTTGAACAACTCTCAATGCAATTGAACTTCTGTTTTCAATCGTACCTTTATATACCTAGGTACAAACAAATTTTCTGATTTAAAATCAACGAGGGCTCTTGATCTCTGATAAGAATCTGTTTACAGTGAATGCCTTCAGGCACGTTCCCACTACTTGTTAGGAGGCAGTAAATCCACGTTTGGCCATTGATCTTTATAAATGTGATTGCACACTCGTGAAAATTACCGACGATTTAAGGTCGTTCTGCTTCTACGTATTCAACGTCGTTACACTTTCGAGTGGTAATACTTAGGACGACTTGTGTTACAGTTTGGCTTCCTTTTACGATCAGTAAATTATATTTATTGTAGTGTGTCTTAGGTTATAGATATATTGCACACAGTGTTTTATAAATCGTGACATCACTCTTCAAGTTTTAAGGTTGCCATGTTGTTGGGTTATATATTCGTGTCGAGAAAGGAGCATTTCGGTGTTTGTTTAATTCCCTCAGACCAAAAGGTTAAATTCCTTATTGTTGTTAAGTAGAAGATACTAAATAATGTACATGTACTGCATTTAGAGATGAAAAGGACTCCAAGAAAAGACTCCAAGTAAGTGAAAGGAACGCAAACGTAGAATAAATAGTAAGCACATAATTTATTTACGGATTACACATTCTGACTATTTTCGGAGTGTGTAATTCAAGGGGGAGAGTTGAAGATTAAAATGGTTTCGACATGAAAAACTACATCAAGCAGTCCTACGGAACCCTCACGAGGGTGGCGCTCTTTCTACTAGTAAAATATATAATTTTCTCAACTGAAGCGGTCGGTAACTACAGGCAATCTAAGTAAATTGCCTTGGATTACAATAGTGTACAGGGCAAGTCAGAAACAACCGGTCACTTTTTTATGCTGAATATCTTACGAACGGTTAGTTTTATTCATCTGAGGTAAATGGTATATGAAAGTTCAAGAAATTATCAACGACATTTTGTGATTTGAGCACCGGCGCAAGCGATCCTACAATGAGCGACAAGTCCTTTCACAATATCCTATGTCCAGATATTCCTAACTCCAAGAAACCCCGTCTTGTGGATCTACGTGGAGAATTGTTCAATGCCGATTTCCTTATTTTCGTCGCCTACCACTGAACTGGGTCTTCCCGGAGGTTGCATGTTGGCTACAGATCCATTTTCATCAAATTTTGACCTGACATGCGCTATTGTTCTATTTTTGGGTTAAAATTAAAGCGCTGATTAAAGTGTCTCTGACATTCGGTTACGTTTGAGTTAGTCACTAACTGTTTCACAATGAAGATCTTTTACTCTGTTGTTAAACGTACCGTTTTTGTCCAATGCAAAATTCGAGAGTGAAGAAGAAAATCATAGAGCATGAAGACAAAGACAGAGAACAAAAATGTTTTAAAGTTTGGCGCACCATTGGAGAGATGACAATTAGGCACTCGCTTAATTGTCCTTCATTGCTAATTAATTGATCTTTCATATATGCCATTTACCTCATTTGAATAAAGTTAACCGTGCGTGTTCAACATTAAAAAATGACCGGTTGTTTCTGATTCACCCTGTACAAAGGTAAGGCTTCAACTGGCAAAACTATGCGTTTAGTGCAATTTTCATTAATTTTAGGCCCATTTTTAGGACAAAATGTTTCAAAAATTAATTCTCGTTGGTCACGCAAAACAGAATCTACACTTTTCATTAAATTGTCATTGACGATTCATTATATGTACATACATATACAACCAAGTTTCATGGAACTATTTTGCAAAATTCTGTTTTAGTTCAATTTTTAAAATTTTCACAGCACTTTTCTCTCAATATTTTGCCTAAAATGTTCTCAAAAATAAATTTTGTCGGCCGAAAATAAGTATATGCAACCTCAAGTTACCGATTCTTGGAATGATATTACGATATTACGGTAAAAATCTATTTTTAGTGCCTTTTTGATGATTTCAGAACATTTTTGTCTGATTCTTTTTGCGTAAAATGGTGGAAAAAATAAATTATACTGAATACAGTAGTGTATATACCGGGCTATAGGGTCCCAATTCGGAAAAATTATATTTTCAGTGCAATTTTTGTTGTTTTAAGAATATTTTTGTTTTCCTTTTTTGCATAAAATGTTCGAAATATAAATTGTGATGGTCGACCATATCCTTATCTTCAACCAATCACTACCTCGTCAAGAAATACACGAGTGTACCAAGTTTTACAGAACTATTATTTCGGAATAGTTCTATTTTTATTCCAATTTTTATCTTTTTCAGCTCACTTTTTCTCAATTTTTGACTAAAATTTTCGAAAATTAAATTTTGTTAGCCTATATCCTAATCCTCCACCAACCTTCGCCGCGCCTGGAATCACACTAGTGTGATTAAAAGTGCACGTTTTACAGAATTATTTCTTTTATTTTTAGTTCACTTACTGGATTATGCTGAAAAAGGGCTCATTCAACGCAGAATTTCATGCTGCACAAAATGAATCGGAATCCTGATCACTTCTAGTACATCACCGTAAAATGAAAAAAAACTGACAAGACAGTTTTATTTCAATACGTACTAGTTTGTTTTAATACATACTGATTTTCGATTTGAACTGTAACATACTATATATACAATATATATACAGCCTATGTGAGAAATCGACCGCACAGCAAATTTGATTGTGCACACAGAACAACAACGAACCAAAAAGAATCGCAAACTGCGCACAAGTCTCTTTAAGTCTGGCTCAATGCACTCTTTCGATGATCAGTTGATTTCACATTCCCTTAGTCAGGTTTCAGGTAAAAGCAAGAGAAATGAGTAGTTCGTAAATACTACCACAAAAAACATTTAATTTTTTTTACTGTTATGACTCGGTCCG
>JABASC010002608.1:0-16872 GCA_019776185.1 Plutomurus gul | reverse complement strand
GATTTTGAGACTCTTCAACTTTTGTTATTATACATTGACTAAGCACGTTCTCCAATACGTTCTTCCACTATTTACCGTTTTTACCATTTTTACCAGGTGGGTGGTAAAAATGGAGCCCGGGTGGTAAATAGCGAACTATGTCTATGGGAAATATTGTGCAAACATAATTTTAACCACTAAAAGTGATAAAAACCGCTAAACCTGTGATTTTACCGGTTACTTCAAATTGAAATCTGGGTGAAATTTAAAAATCCCTCATTTTGTTACAATTTTAACCAATACGTGAGGGGAATAATTAAAATCCCAGGTAAAATCGAACACTGATTCCCAGTAAAGACCAAGTTTACAGTTGGACAGATGAGAAGAGAGCGAGCGGCTTCGATGAAATATAGACGGGAGTGTATTTTGTGATGTTAAGTAGATGAGCGGGCGTACTGGCGAAGAAGACAGGCAGTGCGTAGTCGCTCAGTCATTCGCTCACTCAGTCACTCACTTCCTCTCTTCAAAGTGCATTAGAAATGTGCTCATCGTGGTGAAAAAACCGAATTAAGTATCTTGCAAAAGCCTTAACTCAATAGAAAGGAGGAAAGTGCAAGTTCCTCTTCCACTAAACCATGCAATACACTCCTACGCTTTTATGTACCGAATTTAATATGGGCTCTGGTAGATAGGCGACTGTGTAAGTGGGGCATTGTGTGGCACAAAATCTCTGGAATATTATTATTATCTAGAGTATTATTTTGAAAGTAAGAGTGGAGCACCAGATGAAAGGAACTTTGGCCAAATGCATTCGCTTGTATTCGCATTGAAGGAGACAAGACAGGACATGGCAGCACAAGATCCGTCTCGTTTCCCCTTTGTCTTCTTATCCTCCTCTACTGCCTACCTTCCATCCTCCTTTACTCACTCACTCGCTCCCTTTATCTTTATCTAATGCTCACTCATGTAAATTTATACACATAGATCTTAATAACACTGTAGCCTTTATTTAAGTGGCATCGCTTTACGTAGACAGTCCATAATGTCCAAAATGGCAATTTCAAAAAACAAAGTTTCCATTATGGCATTTTCCAAAATGACAGCTTCCGAAATGATGTACTTTTTCATGTTATGTATTGATGCCGTATTTGACATGTCCAAAATGGCATAAATGGTTGACTATCCGTCCAAATATATAAACTGCCGCATTTACGATCTCTCACCGTATCATCAGCCAAGCTATTTTATTCCTTTTCACCTCAACAGAGAGAATTTTTTACTCAGAGTTACTAAAACCTGCGCACATGATCACGTGGCCACAATTTACTGTAATTTAATAAATTGAGCTGTATGAATATTGTGAGGGGATATTATTTGTGAAATTAAATTAGCCAGCTTTGCATTTTAAAGATTGCATTGTGTACAGCCGCACCTTAAATGAGAATTCAGGCTGCTGTTGTGTGCACACAAAGACACTGAAGTAATGAAGTGAAAGAACACACTGTGCTGTGCACAGAACCGTGTATCGGATGTTCTGTTGGATGTTTGCAGTAACTGATGCGGTGTGTGTGTGCAGCAGCAGCAGCAGTAGGAGCAGCAGGAGCAGCAGTAGCTTATGAAGGGACGGATTATAGTTCTGTGTATGTTTATTCTCCGAAAATAGACTCTGAACGTGTATTTAAGAGCAGCGCCAGTGACTACACATTGCAAACACTCTGCCACTATTTCTACTTACTCTTCTTCCATTCTCGCAAAGCTTATGTAGATTAGTTAAGCATTGTGGTGGGCTCTGCTGCCGCAGTCAACTCTCTCTCCGTCTCTCTCTCTATTCTTCCTATGCTTACTTACAGCAGAACAAACTGAACTCGTGCAAGCTACTATTATTTGTACTTTTGCATGTTTCTAGTCGTCGTCGTGCGAGTGGAGTGGCTTAATCTTCACCAGGGTTGTCACTGTGGTTGTCACACTGGGAATAATGTGATTGTCACGGGGCTGTTTTTGGGATTAATGTGATAAATAAGACTGGTATCTTATTCATGTTGTAAATTGATCACATTTTCCGCATCAATTCCATTATTTTAGGGTGTGATTATCACCGTGGGATTAATGTGGTTATCACAGTGATATTAATGTGTCCGTATTGCGATTATTGCGAAAAATTGGGGTTGCTATCTCTCCATGTTGTGAATAAATCACATTAATCCTATTATTCACACCACATCTTCCAACCAGGATTCCCATTGTGAATATCACAGTGGGATAATTATTGTGGTCCATTTTTTAAACGATTGATCACAGGGACGTTTGATGTGATTAGTGTGTTATACGGGATAAGGAGTACCAATTAATCCCATCACATTTAACCACAATCATAGCATTTAATACCACTGTGATGGGATTGTATAATAAAAGAGTGCGATATCCGAAACCCTGTTGAGGACAGAGTGAATGAGAGGATTCTCGAGTCAAGTGTGTATCCAGGACTTGGCTTTAAAGAAGTGCTATCCATCTGCTGGGCAATATATAAACGCATGATATGTAAATAGAAAGTAAGTAGTACTTTCTCCTTTAGCGTGCCATTCTATTTCCCAGCAGCAAACATACGATTATAGTTTTGGAGAAAATTACCCGACCAGTCACACTGGAGACTTAATTTTCTTTGCGAAACAAGTTTTCTCCGCTGCACGGTACAACAACCCGAACTCATATCAATAAAGCATACACCGAAAGCATACAGCGAACCACCCGCACCCGCTGCCGCACAGTCTCATGCATATTGTCATGCATATTGCACGGTGCACCGAGAGTCATGTGTCAACTGCCAAGCCAGTCCTCTACACTCACCAAAAAAACCATCAACAAACATAAGTAAAAAAGATAACCTGTTATACACACAGGCTGACCTCCATTCTGGTCGCATTCATTGCAATTACCACCCGAACAATTTGCTTCTCATTAAATGCTGCCCATGGCGGCCCGCGCAAATTATTTATT
This sequence comes from Plutomurus gul, assembly GCA_019776185.1. Classification (NCBI taxonomy): domain Eukaryota; kingdom Metazoa; phylum Arthropoda; class Collembola; order Entomobryomorpha; family Tomoceridae; genus Plutomurus; species Plutomurus gul. The sequence continues at coordinate 13,899 of JABASC010002608.1, read as the reverse complement.
CAAAAGCTCGCCCTTCATTGTGGGTCACAGCGTTTGTAGCAAGTAACATCTTAATAAGTGCTGAACAACGGTTATTGTTGCACCAAAGCGGTGCTTCCGTGCAAGGTAATTTGAACATGTGGTCAAAATGGTCAAAAATCGAGAGAGTTTTGCAGTATTGCCGATGAGCGGTAGGAATTGAACACTGAGGAAGACATAATAAAATTCACACTTGCAATATTTCCATTTGTAGTTGTGAATATTTGCAGAGTATTCTGTGGATTGGGAATTGTAGAGTGAAGTATTCCTGGGAGAAAAAGGCGAAATGTCATCAAGACGTCTAGGGTCTCGAGCGAAGGACGTGGGCGTATATTGCGGGTGACAAAAGTGTTTTCCGATCCGTTATGACAGCATCGGATTAGTGAGCTCCTGCAACCTTCTCCCGGTGCACGGAGAAGTGTGCAGGGAAACGGTTGACATCAGATAGCAGGGAGACGAGCCCGGTAATATGTGCCACTCCATGAATGAGCATAACACAAGCACCGTCGTCTTTACTGATAGCAATGCTATATACGCTTTGCCTAAGGAACCACTCATTCATGACGTCAACATAAAAACTCACTCGAAGCAACTGGGAAAGCCCGCCTTCAGGTGAATAATACTCCTGCAATGCTTACGTGTGCAAATTGATATTTTATTTTTGGCCACATTTTATCCCTAAAATATGGGGAAAATTCCTTATAAATTTCCCACATATGCGTAATAGGATTTTATGTTTTGGCCACATTTTATCCCAAAACTACAGGATTTAAAAAAAATTACCCTCATAAATATGTGAAAATTAATATTTTGGTGCATTTTATCTCAAAAATACGGGAAAAGACACATTTAAAAAATTGCAAAGGACCGGAAAAAATTCACGTCATTTATGTACAGTCCCTTTTTCAAATAATGTTGTACGGTGCTATGTTAGAGCAGGAGCAGTATGTGTCATTAGGTTGGAGATGTTGGTGCAAGTATCATACAGCTGAATAATGTGGTCTTGGGAAATCTACCGAAAATATGCAACAATATCTGTGTGCACTCTCTGCCTGCTTAGGGATCAGCGAGAGAGCGGCATACGGGTCCTACATATGTACATATACTGATATATATAATAATGTATTCAGCAACTGTAAGCACATTGGCCAGAGTGGCTGCTATTATGGCCAACCATTACTTCTTCTTCTGGATGCAGACAAAATACTTTCCCACTACATCATAACCAATGCGAACAGTACAGATCCAGTACCAGTGGCAGTACGCAAAATGCAGAACAAGGTTTAGTAATTCACATTTTCAGCTAAATTCCATCACAGTGGGATTAATACTGTGATTTATGGGATGATTTGATATTGACTATCCCTTATAACATAGACCATATTAATCACATCAAACGTACTGTGATCAAACGGTTAAAAACAAAGTAATTAATCCCACAGCCGAAACCCTGATGCAGACTGTTTCTAAAAATATGTAGTGGAGTCTGTACGGAGAATATGAAGCTGGAAATACGTGTGTTGGTGAAGTATGTGCTGGAGGTGTGGGTGGGAGGTATGTAATGCCCCAATTTACGTATCCAGGTACACGTTTCCACGATTTCCATAAGTTTCCACTACATACGACGACTGTTTTTGTTTCCTGTCCGCACATTATGCAGACTCGATGGCAGCATTCAGTTTGCAAATAAAATAGAATCGCTACACGTCTCCCATTCCCCCGACGGACGCTGTGGAACACAAAGGATGAGTGACACAGAACTGGCTTCCGAACCAGCGCACAGCAATATTCGATTTTAGCTTTTTTTTCGCTATTTCCCGGGCATCATGGTAAAAGGCACAAAATGGTAGATTTTTTTGTTATCTGCTGCCCACCTCAGTAAAATGGTCCAAACGGTAACGAAATGACGGATTTTTTTGTTTTCCCCCGCCCATGATGGTAAAAGGGGCAAGATGGTAAGTAAAAGACGAATTTTTTCGAATTTTCCGCAATGTAGTAGACTTTAGTCATACATGTTAACATACTTTTGCCCCTTTTGCCCTGCCCACGTCAAATGAAACTGAACATTTAGCAATTTGACCGTTTTGTCATGTCCGGTGGCAATCTGAGCACTGTGACAGAGGGAGGAGAAAGGTGAAGGGAAGGTAAATGAGAGAGAAAGATGTGAATGCATTGAAAATTATCCAAAATGTCAAAGACTGTGTGCATTTCAAAGAGCAGAGCTTTTGTTCCCAGAGTTCCCTTTAGCCCAAAATTCCATTCATTGCACATCACACAGTTTTCTGTCTCTGTCGTCACTTTGCCGAAAATTCTGCCAACGGTGACTCTGCGAGAGTCAATTCACCTTTCAGTTGGGCATCATTGCACTCCATTGTGTCCTCACAGTCTGTCTCTACGCAAATACAGACAGGGTTTCGTAAATCCCACTTTCTCAGCTAAAATCACAGATTAAATACTGTGATTTGTGGGATTAATTTGTACTCCCTTTCACTTATAACATAAGTAGATCACATTAATCACACTTTCAAACGCTTAAAAACATTTTATCACAGTAATTAATCCCAGTGTGGTACCGACACCCAAAACCCTGTTGCATACACGTACTTACTATCAGCTAATCCAACTAATTTCCATTCAATTCAACTTTCCTTTCGTATAGAGACACATTTTAAGTATTACCTTGTAATAGCATACAACTCTTGTATGTAATTCCATTTTACATACAATCGTAACCTTTCTAGGCACTACATAATATTAGCTTATTAACGTGTCCCATTCAGTCCAACATCAAACTACGAGCTCTTTTTTTGTCCCCCAGCTCTTTTTTCCATTCATTCCACTTATAGAGTCCCATCTGTTTCACTTGGGGCACAATTCATGCATACAGTGCACCACGTAATATCTCGTGTTCCCTTATCTCGCCAGAGACTGGCATCCCACTGTGAAGTCAACACGCTACTGAAATAGCAACCAGCAGGGTCGAATGCATTCTTGACCTCCAGGTCAATTTTCGACAGTTTCAACAAAATCGTCCCCGTTTGACGAGGAAAAAACTGTGTGATGTATTACGAGGAATGGACGGTGAGGCATATGGGAATGTCATTAATATTTAATGTGCTCCATTTATGACAGTGGCGTATCCAACCTATGGGCATCCCCCCAAAAAACCGTTTGAAGGATTTGGACGGGGGCTCGGCTAAATTAACAAGAAACATGAAGAAGTCACCACCACGCCCTATCCAATATTTTTTCTATATACGCGCCTGATTTATGAATAATAAAAGACGCTGTGGATGCTCCCCTAAAAATCAATTAATAGTGTATCGTTTCTCGTCGTCATTTTCACATAATTGTTCATCGGTTTGCATGTGCGACATTAACACTTACGGTAAATATGCATTTAGTAGAAGCAGAGGTGTAATTTCCTGTCGGCATTTTGTATTCACTTGTAAAAGCACAGCCAGCTTATCAAATGGGGGACTTAAAAGGGATTTAAATGTTTTATCGCCGGTATAACACGATATTATTTATATCGCAGTGTATTTGAATGGAAACTGTGTGCTCTGTAGAATGTAGGTGCTGTAGCATTGTAAAAATGATTTGAAGTGAATTGACGTGTGAAACGGAACCACACTGACAAAACAAAATCGTTCATCCAAATCCTTTAATGAAAAACGGGTTGCGAAACGAATAGTTTACAGCTTCCCCTCATTTAATCCGTCCACACGACGAAGTCTCTTGCTTACAAGTAACGGAACATTTGTAACACGTTTATATTGTGCTGTATTCCACCTTCAGAGCACGTTGTGAGCTCATTCATCCGATTCCGGAGCATTCGGCTCGAATTTACAAGATAATGAACGAATGAATAAGGAAAAAGATTGGAAATGAAAATCCCCGCTGACAGATTCCTGATTTAAAAAGCAAATTGGAATTGAAAAATGAATGGAGTCCCATTGGACACTGAATTAGCCTTTCACACTGCACTTACAGCTCATACAATCAATAGACTCTGCACAACACAATCTTTCAACGCACGTACACAATTCCCAGTTTTTATTTCTACATTTGTACATAATAAAACAAGAACTATGCAGCAGCAGATCTAAAATCAGTGCCGTATCTAGTATGCAGATTTGGTGGGGGACACAACTTTTCTTACGCATGTTGATTTAACTCTTCCAATTTTTATTTCCCTATCCTCTCTGTGTTAATTTCGGTAATTGGGGGTGTCCCCCATTAAATACACATTTGCGCACCTAGAATAGATATTTTGTGGGGGAGGGGTGTACGAGGGAGGAGTTAGCCTTTCGTACCTATAATGTTAATTTAACTCCTCACCTTTTTAACTTCTCCGCCATTTATTTTTTTTATTTGTTAGGGGTACCCCACCCCATGAATACGCCCCTGTCTTTAATATATGGAAAAGGTCTGTATTTAGGAAATGTCGTGTGCTCACAAAGATTGCCTTTTTGTGAAGGGAAATTTTAACATTTCTCTGGTGTTTGTAGGTTTAGTAGGCACCGGTTACGTTCCCCTCCACTCGCTCGCTTTTTTATCTCTCGAATGCTAACAAGATTGGCAGGAGGAGAAAAGTTTAATAAAAAAAAGTGGAAAGCGATGGAAAAGTCCAGTGAAGCATTTCTGCAGAGTTTTAGTTACTTTTCTTGTGTGACTAAATATTTTCCTAAAATAGAATGCGAATTCCTTATGCACAAGCCTTTGGGCCACAATTTCCTTTATTTGTTCATCGATCCTTTGCTAATTGCCACCCACGTCAATTCCCACACTCTTCCATTATTTCTCTCTTTCTTTCTTTCCCTTCCTCTGTTATATATCCACTTAGCAGAACAATCACTTCTTGCTCTCCACCACCATTTCTCATTATATAAACAATGTTACAGAATGCAAGGAAACTCGATCAGCTTTCACCCGTTTGGCTACTAGATCATTCTCCGTATTATGCAATGGAACTGGCGGGAAGCCACGCCCCCTGTCTGCTAATCATCTTGAATTTCCAGGAAATCTCTTATAAACAGTGTTTCGGGTGAGATTATCACAGTGTGATTAATTACTGTGATCAAATGGTTTTCAACGTTTCCGATCCATTGTATTACCAATTAATCCCATCACATTTAATCCCACTGTGATGGAATTTAGGCTGAAAATGTGTGATTTTCGAAACCCTGATTATAGACAGAGAATTTTGTGTAAAATGAAATAATTGGATGCGTGCAGCAATTGTAAGATAAGTATTGACAGNTCTGCGATCGTCTAAAAATAATTAGACTTGATTTTTGGACAGTGACTGCACGTGAATGTCGTTGCGTATGTACGATTGCATTGGTTGGTTGGTGTTGCTGTGCTACAAGTCCTACGTGACAGATAAAAAGAGAAAACATTGGAGCTAATTGTTTTTTCTCTTATCAGCTGTTTTTTACATGTCGAGGGGGGAAAACTAATTGCTTCCCTCACTGGATCACAGATATCACTTTTTCCTGAAGGCAAATGTCACTGAAACCACTTCTTCCCTTCAATGCGACTCACACAACCCAATATCCTCTTATACGCAGCCCCTATTATCTAACATGTTTCTATATATAGTTTACACGTTACAAATCGATTTGGAAGGAAACACAGTGCAACATCTCCTTACTTGTTAAAAATTGTAGAAATTTATTTATGACCTTAGAGACATGTTTTCAGTATCAAAGGCTTTCAAGAAGTCATAATAATAATAACATGAAGGATATTCCTGTGCCGATGCGATCAGTATTCTGTTAAAAAAATTGGAGACATTTGCAGAGGCGTATCCAGCCAAGGGGCCGTCCCCCTAATCAAGAAATCGTTTGTTAACCCTCATTCCCCATCCTTTAACGTTAATTTTTGTAGATCTGGAGGGGGGAGAGTCTGATCCCAGGGTACGTCACTGTTTATGAGTTAATACAAGGCACTATTATTATTATTATTATTATAAAATAGAAGGATAGGATTTAGTAATACAGGAAGATGCAATGTGTCCAATTAAGTGATGACATGAGGGACCACTCCCTCTGCAGTGCGACAGGACGACAATGCCGGTCACGATAAAACTTGCTCCTCCACAAGATCTATTTCTTCTTTCTACAGAAAGCTTGTTGTCAGAAGAAAGGAAGGGACGAGTGTGTGAACTGTGTGTGCCGAGCTGACAATTGAGGAGTAAATGAAGAAGAGAGGAAATGTGGTGAGTGGACGTCGTCTCTTCTTTGCTGAAGATGACAATGCACGACGACACACTCCACTTGAGTGATTGCTGCATCTACACACAACACACACACTACACACCACACACAGAACGTGCGAGTGCACGCGTGCACATTGCTACGCATCGGTATATATGGGTGAACCTATTCTTATCAATGTTGCTAAAACCCAGGGGGTATTCAAACCACTACCCAGGGGTTTGGGGTGGTTTTTTGAGGGCCTGGGGGTGGGGTCAGGGTAGATCCATTCCATCCACACCATTTCTCCGACTGCCCTGGTAATTTATGTCCACTAAAAAACTAAGGCCCCGATGGGTGGTTTTTTTAAGAAAAAAAACCCAAACCATAAACCCCCTACTTGTATTCTTATAATAGAAGATCGTTGCTTTGGGAGTTGCAGAGCGGCATTTTCAGAAGGAGCGCCCGCACAGCACAAGACGCAGGTACTTGGTGTAAAAAATGTGACCGCTTTCACTCCAGTTGACTTCTTATCATTTAGCTGCCACCACATGCGGTTCACCATTTACTATGTGGCACACGGTACACGTGTGCAGCAGGAATTCTTGGAGAGAAAGTCCATTCCTTGAGGAATATTTGTATTTGTTTATAGAGAAGGGGGAGAAGGGGGAGGGAAGGATGGGACAGACACGATATGAAAAAGAGCCATCCGTCATCCGAGAGTTGGACAAGTCTCACCAAATGACTTCCTTCCCAATAGACACTCTGTCTTTTCCCTACTCCATTCCCTATCTCTTTCAAGGAACATGTTCAAGTCATATAATTATCCACCGCTTCACAAATGCGCCCACGCGCATCTCCTAATCATCTTCACTAACAAGACACTAAATTCCTAAACTCTATTTCTTAACTGCAAAGGAATTGCAGTTTTCTGTTTCTCAATTAGTGGACGGACGCACTCGAAATGCATTCTATGCTGGGAACGACTCGTTGCAAACTATTTCAAGTAATTGAATCTTTGAAATGTGAGTAACCTATTTGTCTTAAGATTCCCTGTAATTGTATATTAAACTTTGTAATATTAAAATACTATTTCCCCGTTGAAAATTCAATTATGTTTTGTATTTTGGAACTAAAAGAATTCACAATTGTAATTTGTAATTTTCTGTACATTTAATCCCGGACAGTAATTGTCCGTGAGTCCACTTAAATATTTGAGTACATTTGGTGAAAGAGATGTAAAAAAATAAAAAGGACTTTTCGAGTCAAGTAAAAAAAAAGTTGTGTTGATGTTTTGTTGGCTGACCGCGAGTTCATTTTGACATTTACAGCATAGAAGAATTTATTGTAAGTATATATTTTGAATGGATGCACTGAGCAGTGGATTTATATATTTCTGTGTATAGAATATTCCCTTTCATGTTTATATTGTGCAGATAGGAGGAGTCGGTTGTATTCTGTCCGTTTTAGCCTATTGATCAAAAGGGATTCTTTCATTGAATGTAATCCATAAGATGAGAATTGAATTGTAGTCATCCTTCTTTCTGTCTTCACGGTTCCCTTCCCTGTCGACTTCAATTCTCTCTTTCTGTATATATAACCCTATATCAGTGGAGTACCTAGCTTATGGGCCCGTTGGGCCCTATCCCCCAATCAAAAAATTGACATATTAGTAAGAAGGACAGGGAAAATTGTGTGCCGGTGTAACTAAATTAACATAGCCCCACTTACGTCCACCCCATATTTTTTCTGGATACGCCCCTGCTATATATATATACCTATATAGTGGTGCACGTGTTATACCTGTGCGGTGCAGGGAAACTTCCTTCTGAAGTCAATTCAATCTCTCGAAATGTTTTTCCAGTACAAAGTGAGTAACCTTAACCCTCGGAACTTGTATGGAAACAATTTCCGTCCTTCTTTTGCCTTCCATAAAGAAGAATATCAGTTCATAGAGAGTTTTGGGGCATCTCGAGGAGAGTGAACCTTTTAATAAGATGTTCTTCAAGTGCATCTCCACATCTCCTTCTCTGTACCCACACACACAACACACACAATGACTTTGTTCCGTCTGTCAGTGTCAGACTCAAATGCAAACTGTTGACTGGGCATAATTCAACCGAAAGGAAATCCATATAGAAATATTCTGCAATACACAAACACACAGTTTTGCTGACACAAACATAATAGGGTATCCAAAACCGGTTTTGGCTAAAATCTAAGGGAATGATAAAACCGCTCCAATAAAGAGTCGGGAATGCATAACCGAGATTTTCAAAAACCGTTTTGTGTGATATCCGGAATTTCTCAAAGCCGTTTTGCAAGAACTCTGAAATTTAAAAAAATGTCTTGCATGAAATACCTACGCAATTTTTCAAAAATCGGTTTGCGTAAAATTCTGGATTTTTCAGAAACCGATTCGCTTGAAATCCGAACTTTTCAACCGGTTTTGGTGCCCTAATTAATACACAGTGAACTAGCAACCTCCACAATGCAGTGCATAACCCACGGTCCATCTTTCCACACGAATTTCTCCTATAAACTAAAGTATTTATTACAGGAGGAAATGAATGTGGACAATTGTAGAGTGTTATTGATCCTGGTATACAACGAGCAGCCTAAATGGTGCAATGCAATCGCAGAGGCCGCTTTCCGTCTGTTCGATGAATGAAACATGCAGCGGAGCAGCTTATTTCCACAGTTCACATCCCATCAACATCACATTGTGGACTCAACTTCATTATCTGCAGATTAAAACTGGACCAGCATCAAACTTTTCTATGTACTATTATTCCACATTCTGTTGTTGAGTGGGAGTACCCCCGCAGGGGCTCCATTGCATTTTATCTAAGCCTATTTCCACACTTTATAATATCAATAATGAATAGCAATTAGCTTTTAACCAGCTAATTAGTGTTTAAGTACTTCCAACGTTTTGGGTCGGATTATCACACTGGGATTAATGCGATTATCAAAATGCACACAGTCTTCTGATTTACAAATCCCTGCGGATCAGGAATTTTCAAAAAATTGTTAAAAACTAAGCCCATTAATGTGTATTTTTGGAAATATTTCTCACCGATTTTTAATTGCTTAGGACTGCTTGGATGTAGTTTTAATATGGGTATTCTATAATGAACACATTTATAGGTACAGGTGCATTTACCGTGGACATTGGATGCTAGAGGGTATTTATGTGGCCAGGGAATTAGAAGGCGAATGTTTGAACATTAGTTCTAATTTGCTTTTCGGTAGTTGCTATTGGTATTACAATGTTTACGCAGTGTGCGCTTGTTCCCATTACAGATTTACTCTATTTACTGGGTGAATGTGTGTACATACGTGTAGGTACGTGTAGGTACGTGTATGTATGTACGTGTTGGCGTTAGATGATGAAAAGCGAGTCCACTAATTCAGCATGGAATTTTAATTTTGTCTTTGCACATTCATGAGATCATTCGAGGGTCTAATGCATCGTAAACAGAATTAAGTGAAGTCGACTCGAAAAAGGAAGGACGCCACACCACACGCTTTTGCTTCCTGTCTGTCTGTTCTCTGTGCGTGCAGTGGCGTATCTATAAAAAGTATTTAAGGGGGGCCCCGTCCCATCCTTCCTTTGTTAACTTAGCCCCGGCCACATAATCCTTCCATTTCCTTTCCAATTTTTTTAGACTGCTAATTTTGCAGGTCTGGGGGGCGCGCCCCCTGACTACGCCAACTGTGTGTACGAGAAATCCACTTGTCGGAGAGTGGGGAGTGTGACCATAGCATGCAGTAATACTCAATACTAATTACCAGACAGATCCCACCAAATGAACTTTCCCTGTGGAACTGTTTGTACACACGTTGCACACATGTAACTCGGTGTATAAAGTCTAAAGTGGAACACAAGTCTGCAACGTGGATAATTCACATCCTTCAGGTCAAACAGGCTACAAAACCACAGCACTAATATTACTCTCTGCATCAACTCGTACTCGCTACAGGGTTTCAATTAAAAATCTTAACCTTTTACTTTTAACATCCCAAGTAAAACAATAAAAACTTTTGAATGTTAAATTTAAAATTCGTTTTAAAATAACAAATTGGGAAAATTGTGAAAATCCGTGCAATTAAAATTTGAAAAAGGGAATAAAAGCACTTTGTACATTTTAGAAGTTCACCTGAGAAACAGAAACGCCTACCAATTAGTTTTTGTGTTTTTATGTACATTGGTCGAAATATCTGGGAGTCAAAACCATGGGTCAGATACCATGGCGGTTCATTTGAAAATATGGGGAAAGTAGAATTGAATATCTCTGAAGGAAATGTAATGATTTATGTATAATTGGGGTTTCGTTCATTAGCAGAGGATTCTATTGGATATTTTTGGAATAGAATCCGAGTCCTAATTATTTTCAGACCGACATTTGTAAATTCTGGCGTACAATTTCGACATTCAAAGCAATCGGCTTTCAGCGGATGTTCGTAGTTGAATGAACACGATGAGGAAATGTAAATGGACTGCGTTGTAAAATGTTGATGGTTACAATAGCACGTAATTAATTAATTTCCTTGTACTGTTACACAACAACCTGTCAATAAAACCGAACCAGGTTCCCGTGCACCGAAACACAGCAGCAATCCTTTCGGCATCTTTACACCTGCTCCCCCACCAGTGGCGGATCCAGAAGTGCCCATCTTAAAGTGACCCCTCGCCCGTCCCTCCCTAGCCTATCCATGTTAACTTGAGCAATTTAGGGGGCTTCAGCCTAATTACTCTCTATCCTGCAGATCCGCTTCTGTTGTATGGCTGAAAATGTGGGTGGGGGCAATAGCTCTCCCCCTAGATCCACCTCTATAGTAAAATATTAATGAGATGCGAATGAATAGAGCACTTGCACCGTTTCATTCGTGTAAATTGAATTGAACGTGTGAAACTGTCTACAGGATGACATTTACTCTGCAGCATCACAGAATCCGACTACAAGTAACTGTTAACAGCATTTAAATTGCACGGTTGATTTAACGCGAACTGAAATTCATTGTGCAATCAGTCATTTGCTACGTTGCTCTCTCATTCACAGGGTTTCGGCTGTGATCATCACAGTGGGATTAATTACTGTGATCAAATGTTTTATCACAGCGACTCTTGTTGATCTATGTATATGTTAGAAGGGATAGAGACTACCAATTAATCCCATCATATTTAATCACAGTATTTGATCCCACTGTGATGGGATTTTATATGGGAAAGTGTGATTTAGGAAACCCTGTTCTGTGCTTGCTCTTATTTGAGAGAAGAACCTGTAAGCCGCTTCAGTGAATTCTTCGTCGTGCCACTCACCAATCACTCGAACGTAGTTTGTACACCGAGACTCACTTGCAAATTGGTTTCCTTTGTGCTCATGAGAAACCATTTCAAACAATTTTCTCTGTTCTCTGTTGCAATCCACAGGAAATCTAATCCCCAATAATATTACACAAACACACACATTTCAATCACAAGCATAAATACACATTCACTTTACTGGCAAAATTTTCGCAATTTTTAACCATTGTGCAAATTCTGAGAAACATCTCGCATTTATTTTCAAGCTGATATTTAGTAATCAGAGTGGGATGAGGACAGGTGGGTCACACATCAAGCTACTTAAATTCTAGGCAGGCAGGAAGTAGGAAATTTTTTGTGTCTGTTATTTCCTACGAATAAATCGGTCTGTGAGATTTGTTCGAATGAAATCATCAAAAGTCTGTTGCAGTAAATGGTAAAAATGTAGAATCAAGTAGAAAGAGAATTGTGAATTGACAACAATCACACAAAGCTTGGCTGTGATCAAGCGTTTAAAAACATTTTGTCACAGTAATTAAACCCACTGTGATAATCATCCCGAAACCCTGGGCGATTTTAAATATCTTAGTAATTAAAGTAATTAAACGTAAGAAAATTAAAATTAAAATGGGTTGGTGAAAGATGAGCAAAAATTCCACGGGATATGTGAAAAAGGCGGGAACATTTAAATTTCTTACAATTTTGTTCGTTTCTGACACAATCGATTTTATTTCGTCCAATATTTATCAATCCTTTTGTGGATTTATGATTGAATCTGGCAATTGTATTTCGCATACATTTATGAACCGAAGCGGCGTTCCCTTCTGTTTACATAATCACAGCCTGGCCATTCCTTATAATTGCTTCTCGACTTTCTTGTAAGATTTCCTTTCGTGTAAACAAACGAGGAAAGTTTTAATAAAATATTTAAAAAGTGTACACAAAGAAATGGCAAAATCTTTTACGAAAGCCAACTATGCTTTTTTTGCTTTTGACTGAAAGTTGATTCTGTAGATTAGGGAGGAAGCCTTCCAGCCCATTAACATTTCAGCAGAGCGAGTTGCAAGAATCGGACTCTGGGATTCCATTTAATTCGTGGCTGCGGAAAATATTCTACTGTACACATGTGGGAATTGAGTGGATTGAGTGAGTGGTGGAGGTACGTCCACTGGAAGAGTCAACAACCGCGCATTTCCACATTTGACCCAAATATCAAACAAAATATATGAATTAATTGACTGTGCACACTCAAATTCTCCAGTCTCTTCAATTCGCCGTTTCCACACACCAGGGTTTCGTAAATTATAATTTTTTGGTAAAAATCTCAGCACATTTGGAATTTATGCTGGGAATATTGGGATTAATGTGAAAAGTATATTAACCAATTATCGCAGCAATTAATCCCAGCCGAAACCCTGCAAAATATTTTGAATTCAAAGTAGTGATAGGATAGTAAATCCCATTTATCACAATAACACAGGAATTAATCCCAGCCGAAACCCTAACCGGGACAGAGAGAGAAAGAGAGATTTGGATAGATAGGATCTGTGTCTGTACATTAACCCTTGGGTGGAAATTAATGAAATGATTTTAATCGACTTGATTCATCAGATATATCAGAGTTAGCAGATGGACCGATTAGCCTGCCGTACTGCATGCGATTTTCGTCTCGTCGGATTATTACGAACCGCATGCTAACGGACCCACCACCGACGAAACAAACAACATGAAAAAAGTTCAATTTGACTTTCTCTTTAAATCACTTGAATCACGTCAAACGACTTTCACAACGCAGCAGCCAATTTAAATGGCTGATAAGCACAGAGTCGAACAAACAACGAGAGAGCCAGCCGGAAACTCTGATTCAAATCACAGAAACAATTCCAAAATTGCTGCTGCTATTAAACATCGAGTAATCCTTATCTGCTCATTTTTAACTGCACAACTTCCGTAAAATAATTCATTTCCTCTTTCCAAATAATAATTCCAGAACAAGAAAACCTCTTTTTTAGATTAGAAAAATATCTGGTGAAAAATATTGTGCCACGATTATTATTGCGGCACATGCTGGCTAAATAAAAGCAATTAATTGTTTTTAGAATACCAAAAATTACATTTGAAAATTAGATTATTGTGGCAAATATTTGCCAAATAAAAGATTTTTTTAGATTACAAAAATAAATGATGAAAAACATACTATTGCGGCAAGTAGTATTTATTAAATAAATGCATTTTTTTAGATTACACAAATTGTTGGTTTAAAAAATATTATTGTGGCAAGTATTTGCTAGATAAAAGCAATTTAAAATTAGTGCGCCATGGCGTACTAATAATATAATGTTAATTATGTAGCGTTGGAAAGTTCGTAGT
>JABASC010002607.1:0-16878 GCA_019776185.1 Plutomurus gul | reverse complement strand
CAAATTAGCTAATGTATCCTTTTTCAACCAATCTGATAGCTATGATTCCAATGAAGACAATGGTAGGCACACAAAACTTAATAAGGATAAATTGTACGTATGTTGTTAACTTTTTTAGAGATTTGAGTTGCGGCAGAAATCGGAACATGATTTGAAAGACAGAATAGAACAACTCGAGAAACGTCAGGTGCAAGACGATGCCGTCCTCAATGTTGTCAATAGGCACTGGAACCAACTAAATGAAGATATTCGAATCCTTTTGCAAAGGTTTGACACTGAAACCTCAGACGAGTCAGAAAGTAAAAGTAAGTGTTATGAGATTCCAGCAAACCAGGCTATCCTGACGGAAAATTGTAGAATGTGAAATATTATTCTTTTATCTCTAGATGAAATAGAAGCTACAACGTCATTCCTAGCACAACTCTCAACGTGGGATAAAGTCGAATTGGATGAAAAATTAGCAAATAGAGTTCAGGTTAGATTTGCATACAAGTTAATTTTTAAAGGATTTTTGATGTATTTCATATAGAACATTTTTAACTAGTTGTTCATTATTTGCAGGTGTCTAAACGTGCGGTAGCAAAGATCATCCAAGCTTTCGATAGATTGCAACAACGAAATGAAAAGCTCGTCAAACTTATGAAAGAAGAACCAGATGGTAAGTATTCGCAATCTGCGCACTACTTTTTACTGTTCTTCAATTGAACCAGCAAAATTCTCAATTACATAATAATGAATGTTTTCTTCAACTAGGCGACGCCTCAAACGTTGAAAGTGTTGTAAAAGATATGTACATTCAAATTCAACAAGAGAATAACAAGCTTCACGCCTTAAACACAACCCTACACGAAAGCGTCCATACATTAGGTCTTAAAGTGAGTTAAAGGTTACATTTCTATTATGAACAGTTTTGAAAGTACTTCAAGAGGAAATCAATTTAATTGTTCATTTTTTTAAGATGAAAGAGCTGAATGACAAGCTGACGGCTTCTGAAACGAAAGGAGATGAATTGAGAAATCAAGTGGATGATCTTAGTTGGGAAGTGTCGAAATTGATATCTAATAATGACAAATTGGTACATCATATACATGAATTGTCAGAAAAATGTCGGCGAATTCAATTAATGTATGGAACTGAAGATAAGAAGGATTGCGACTTGAATCCAAGAAAAATCGACGTTAGTGATTCTGATTATATAAATCTTCAAAAGGAGATGGAAGAACTCAAGGAAGTCAATAATAATAGGCTACAAGAATTAGAAAAACTTCATAATTCGCAAAAAGAAACGCTGAAAGAACTGGAAAAGTTACGAATGGATGTGAGCTAACATTTTAAAATTTGTCATGTGCTTGTAACTTGAATGTACTTCAGAAAGTTTTTCTTCATTGCTTTAAAGATAATCAATCTGAACTGCAAATGCCTGTTGTGTGGGCTGTACGCAATTTTTTTCTGTCGCTTTTTTCCTGTTTGATTACTTATGTATGTGATGTAGGTAGATGAAAAACAATGTTTTCATTTTTAGATTCGTCAACTGCCAGAATCAATTATAGTGGAGACTACAGAATATAAATGTCTGCAATCAAAATTTTCTTTTATTTATAATGATACTCTTCAATTAAGGACTACATTGGAAGACACAAAAAGTATGTTTTTAAATATGCGGACCCAACATTTGAAACATATTGAACAAATGGAGGTACTGTAAAGTTTCTGGACAATTTTATTAAGAACATAAACTTGAGTTTTGATTGTTGGACTTTTGTATTTTATCGAATGCTATGTATTATATTTCAGCATGAAGAACTCACGGTGCAAATTAAATTGAGAACGGAAATGATACAATTAGAAGATATGCTAAGCCAAGTGAGAAAGGAGTATGAAATGCTCAGGATAGAATTTGAACAAAATCTAGCAGCAAACGAGCAGACAGGTCCAATTAATCGAGAAATGAGACATTTAATAACTTCTCTGCAGAACCATAACCAACAACTTAAGGGAGATGCCCACCGCTACAGAAGAAAATACAAGGATGTCAGCATGGAAAATAACAAAGTAATCAGTAGCATAGTCTCATAATTTCCACATATTCATTAATAAGTTAGTAATGTCGTCGCACCTGATGTTTCAAGATCTCTGTTTCTGTTTCCCATTACATTGCTGGAGCGCTGTCATACTTAACTCAAAGAAAATATTGTGATTTGTGTTTGCGTTCCAGGGTGATCAATTCGTTTACTTTATTTGACTTTCACAAAGTTATACTTCATGCAATCATTTTACCCTAAGTGTATGAGTAGCTGCTGTTTGTTGTTCACAAAAGTGGAAATTCAATACTTACTGCGAGACCCCGACATTTAAATATTTTCCTAATCAGCCCCAATTAAGGGTTAATAAATATTATACACCTAGATATGAATCATTTTCATTTGAATTTAATTCTGTAAATCCAGTGAGCTGAAATTAAGTTTTCGGTTGACATTGACTTTAAAAATTTATTAAAAATTATTTTACGTTTTTGCCAATGTTCCCACCAACTTATGCTCAGTTAAAAGCGTCTGACTGAGCTTGCCATTTGTATTTGTAACCCAAATCAAATGAGTGACTACAATAAACTACAGTAAACTACTGCATTCTTTATAAAATATGTAGGTGTAGTTCGAGTGAAAGACATGAAAATGAATTTTTACATTGAGTGCAACAAGTAACTGTGCAGTTACTTGATGCAATGCAATGCAGTGCAATGCTGCACAGCATTTAACTTGTGATTGTGAAGAACATTCACATTATTCACATTACTTGTGTAATAGAAAAGGGGAATCAGTGAGGAAAGGAGGGGGCAGTAGCTCTGCATGTGTGGCAGAAATCATTATGTTATCATCCAACGTATTAGTTGTTGTAAGTCAGTAATTTTTATAGCTATCACTTTATTTTTGCAGCTTAAACGGCAAAAGGACGACCTTGAAATCAAGCTTATGGCAGCTCTCGATAAGGATTGTATAAGTAATAATTCCGGATGTGATGGATTTAAAGATGATGAGGATTCCCCTACTTCTTCCGGTCTTGTGATAAAAGAGGAGCACCATTTAACGCAATTTCCTATTAAGCGAAATCATGAAGCTTCGAGTGATTTACCTAATGATGTAAAGTTTACACCTAAACGCAGAATTCCTTGCCGGGTACGAGCTTACATTGTCGTTTCGTGGTTGCGGTTTTTCCCATTTTATTTAGTTCTAACTTTTAGTAGAAACTGATCAACTTTTACTAACTTTGCCTCTACTTTATTCTTCCCTTTTCTGCGGCATTACACCCCATCTTTTTAGTTCCTTTATACTTTTAACTGTCAAACTGTCTTCTACGTATATATTTTCTGTGTCTTGAGGTTTACACTAAGAAATCACGTCTCGTTGTGCAAGTGCTGTGTCTAAGCTGTTCCGTAATATTGTTTGTTTGATGTATTGTTAGAGCTGGTACGAAACAAATATTTGTCTGATAATTTTCAGCGGGAATGTGTGGTGTCTACCGAAAGCTAAAACTAAGGAGAACACGAACAGTGAGCACTGATCTAATTAATCTTAATTAATTTCCAAGATTATTTCATTAATATATACACTGAGTTTCTATTTTGAGAGGGGAAGCGGTGCTCACTTAGGAGTTCGTTTAACCAGAGCAACCCTAAAATAAAGTCTACAGAAGTCCTCAAAGGAAATTCAGACCGATTCAGTGAAATTTAGGGACATTAAAATTACTTCAAATATTTTTGGATCCTTGATCCATACTATCATTCTTTGTAGAAAATTTGAAAGAAATAGGAACAACTATCTCTTTAACTGTAGATAGAAGTTTATTGGAACCCTAAATAGGTTCCCATGCTACAAGGGAACTTACAAAATCGAGTCAGGGAGTAGTCGAATTAATTGACTAGTTTTTCTAATATGCCCGAGTCCCGTATTACGTACCTTTTCCTGTCTACATTTTAAGGGTCTCGTAGCCAGGGTCTCGTAGCCAGGCTCTTTATGGTTTGTCTTGTTCCTCCGCAAGGACTGTGTGTGGGTTGCAGTTCTCAACTAGAATAGTTAAAATGAAGTTGCCTGAGCACTGTGGGATATCCTACTGTATTTCCCACAGTGTGCTCAAATAATGTCAAATATTATAATAAAGGAATTCAACAACCTTATTCCAGACAGGAGACACATGAGCTATTTTTGGTTATAACTTATAACTGTGTTGACAAAAGTTTTTTAAAGGGAACGAATAGAAACGTGTGAATGAATTTCTAACCTGTAGTGTTGAATTCGTTAAATATTTAAGTCCCAGAAGTACAGTTAAATTACTGTTACAGGTCAATTGTAAGTATTATTTCTCATTATGTGATAAGCTTACCATCGAAGTATGGAAATGCTAGCACTAATAATCATTAAAATATGTACTCAAACAAGCTTCAGTGCCATCAGTGCCCTGAAACATAACGAACATAGTCAGTTATTAACAATAAGTTTGCGACACAGTATTATGATTCTAACTTTGCAGTTTATAACATTCACTCGCACACATTGAAGTAGGACGAGCCTTAAAGAATTACTGTGAAACAGTTTGGCAAACATCTGGATTTTATATCATTGTTGTTGTTGTTGTCGTCGTCGTCGTCGTAGGCCATTCATTTTCTGTTTTTTTATTCTAGTAGGTTATATGTAGCTACATGCTCCCTCAGAGAACCGAAAAAGGAAATGTTAGAATCGGTAGAATAAAAAGGGTAGAAATGGTAAAAGGGGGAAGATGAAAAGGATAGAATAATCATTCCATAAGATACAAAGAAAAGAATTATTATTGAACAGTGGCGGTTCCAGACTCGGGCGGAATGGAGGCTTTTGCCTATCTTGTCCATGTTAAGTTGGCTCCACCTTCGCCCCTCCCTCCCCGTCATACCCCTATTAACTTATAGTAAAGTTAGGGTAGGCTGTAGCCAACTTAGCCTACTCCTAGAACCGCCACTGTTATTGTATTAATAAATTCGATATTTTACTAATACACATCTAATTGAAAGATTGGTAAACTGAAAGGTAGAATTGCGTTTAACGTAATAATATTACGAGTAAAGTTGTGGGCAGGATTTACAATTTTCCAAGTGAAATGTCTGTATTCCCAATTGGAAAAATTAGGAGCTACTATTTACTTTAAACTCAAAATGGAGCTCGACAAAAAGGAACCTCTACATATATAGAGGAATCTCATAAAGCTCCGATAAATGCTTTGTGAAAAAAGCAACATCTTGTCAGTAGAAAATATCTGCTCGAGACGATTTTAATAAGGGTGGACTCTTATGTATTATGAACATAGAGAGGAATCATGCATTTGGAATGTTATAATTTCAGAGGAGTCTTGAATGCAGTTCTAAGAAATTACGACTTATCGAATATACGAACGGAGCAACTTTATTTATCATTAGAAGACGGGTGGGTATCTGGAAAAGCAAGAAATAAACAACTGCTGTTGCTGCTGCTTCTCGACAGACTCTTGTTTACATTTAAAAAACTCCCGACATTATTCAAGATGGGTAGTTCTCTGGTTTGTTGGAAGACTTTCTTGAGCGCAGCATGAAAACAAAATATTTTCCATTTGCTTGCAAGTAAGAACAATTTAAAATAGAAGAGGTTTAGTCTAGATCTGTGAACATATTTTATATCTGTACTCAAATAACAGAGTGGGAACTACAGACAGAGAGAGAGAGAGAGAGAGAGAGAGAGAGATAAATGTGTTTTATGTTATAGCTTGATGTATGTGGCAAATTGGTGTGATGAAAAGTTGTTTCCTTGTTATCCCACACTATCTGCCCATGTAATACTTCTGCTGTTAAATGAACAACATTAATTGTCAACAGCAGTATATATATATTTACTACAGTTTCAATAATCGTAACTTATACTTCACTACACCAAGATATTTTCTAAACAGTCACCAGGGTTTCTTAATTCTCGCCCATTCTCACACCACCCATTTCTACTATCCACCGGGAGAAACATGAGAAATTATAAGTATCAATCTATAGGGGTCCTTGTCCTTGATCCTTGACCTATGGTATCCATCATTTATCCCCCCTTCAGGAAGGTTGGAGAAACGGAAACGGGAGATTCACGTTTCTCCGATTCGAAACCCTGTGAACAGTGCAGAGTCCCTTTGCATATATTAGCCATTCTGCTATCTCGCCGAGTGCATTTGTGGTCTGCTGCTGCCAGCTCTTTGGACAGCCTAAAGGCTTTTGAAGTTTCTCCAACTGATTTCGCCTTCCCTCTCTCTCTCTCACTCGCTTGTGCTTTCTCCGGAGAAGATTTAGAGGTCAGACCGAATGTAATTGCAAAATGTTGTTGTTGTAAGATGCAAATACTATAGAGATTCCGTACCATGCTGCTGCCGAATGTCTTACTCGGAATTTATTCCACTGATTTTAAATTTAGATAGAGCAACTAATTGTAAATGTAAACCAAAATTGTGCTCTACATTATATTATTATTTGCAACGTTGTACAATTCTGTGCACGTTTCATGTATTAAAATTATTTAGTACGTTCCAAATGGACACTATCGAATACGATATCTGTGCCTAGAGAATATTTCCATTAGTTTGTTCATGAATAATAGAATAACCAAATACAAAAGGATTCTTCAGAAATATGCTACAAGTAGTATACTTGGCCACAAACTACGAGTACTCGTATATTACTTATATTAGACTTATACTTAAGTCTCCGAGTTCGTAAGTTTCAAACAAGTTGAAAAGTTTTTGTTGAGGAAACAACAAAAACCCAGCAAAGCAGTAAATCTATCACGATTACTGCTGTTTAGAATGAAAAGCTGGCGCAACAGTTGAACATTTCTCCATATAGATTATAGATATATGCGGCGGTGCTATTACTGATATACAATCCTGGATATACATAAGGTGTTTGCTAAAAAAAATAAGTTGTTCATTTACATTATAAAATATTACGGCTATTTGCACTAAAATACACAAACATACTTTACTAGTAGTAAAAAAGAAAATATGGCCTTTTTTAAACACATTTCACTGTATGCTTTGATACTTTGAGTTTACTGTCTGTGTCTGTGCAAATAAATGCAAAAAAAAACTTTGTGTGAGAGTCAGTAAACTCGCCTGATTGAAATGTATCGTTTTACAATGTACATACATACAACTTTAAAAGAATCCTTTACAACAAAAATTACACGATGTCCTGGGGAGAAAAAACTGAGACATCAAAAAGGGTGTAGGTTTTATTTCCTTGTTTTCTTTAGAACTGTGACTAACATGAGTCGCCGTCTTAGTATTACATTTCCATTTGGAATGCGATTAAGCACTACCATTGAACTGATATGCGTGTGTGTGTGTGTCTGTTGTTTGCATTCTATTTCAGGAAGAGAAAGTAGGTCTGCTGCGGTTGTCGTATTACAACTGTGTGGTTCGTGGCGCTAATTCACTTGATCAAAGAAGCAAAGAAACTTTAGCGTAAGAGAGGGGGTTCAAACGCTGCTAAAGTCATATTTACACAGTGCATTGTCCTAATAGGAATAAAACCGACAACGTGAAAAGATAATGGGGGAAGTGAATTGAATGAAAGGCTGGAGAGCTCAGTCAACCAGTTCTTTGTGCACAAAGCAGCATTATTACCATAACACACAGAACTGCTGCTGCACGTGAAAACCTTAACCGGATATATGTGCAGGGAACTAAAAATCCACGGTTTATGGATCAAAACCCCGACCCTTGGGGTTTTGTATACACAGGACACAGGGTGCCTATAAGCTGTGACTCTGTACTGTGTTCCAAAAACCATGGAACCACAAGGGTCGGATACAGAGTTCAAATAGTGTCAGCATTTCACCATTGTTGGCAGCAGTCGTCCAAATTGGCACAAATGACAAAAATTACTGATTTTTAAAAATTAATTGGGTACAGTTTAATTTTTTTACCTTCTTGTCATTTTGGATGGTGTCCATTTTTGATGAATGCTTGTCATTTTGACCATAGCCCTTTTGGACAGTATTTACTAACACCGACTATTTGAAATCTGGTCGGATACCCTGGATATCTATAGATTTATTAGTTAAAAGCAGACAATACAATGAAAGATAGGCTTACGAAGCCGAAAGAAAGTTATGCATGTGCGAATAACTTCTATACGAATTCTCTCTATTTAAGCTCTTATTTAGAGGTATTTGTAATGAAGGTAATCTTTCTAACGTATATTATAAGGTGGATACATTCAGTCTAGTTGTGGGTTGGTGCCAATTCTCTCTCGTATTAAAGAGGGACGAGAAAAGAAAGTATATTTGTCATTGATGAAAAAGACCATTAGGAAAATCAATCATGTTGTATTGCGTTGCATGATGATATTGCTGGGGGGCGGCTGCGGAGGAAACCAATACTTTTACTCTCGCTCTCTCTATACTAAATACATGCTCACTGTACGTATGTATTAAGAAGGATTCAGACAAAGGCAGCAGGCTTATGATAGAGAACAGTACTGCTAGCTAACTGATCTTCTAACTGTAGTACCACTATTTTAGGACGAGGGAAAATAAGGTTTTTTGGCTTTCAGCTCAACTTATCAGTATCTTCAGGTTTCCCCTCTCTCTCTCTCTCTGGCAAACCACATACGCTGTCTTTAGATACATACTCTTTAGATACTGCTACCATTTGTAGATCACTACTTCTGCATATATTGTATTCATTGAGGTGGAAAAGCCTACACAGTATGATATTTAGCCGCGTGGTGTGTGTTGCGGATAGCTTATATTCAGTTTCCTATTACTTATTTCGAATTTTAGGGCTTCGTGCAAAAAATCCATTAGTTCTATTGGCAAAGCTTGCTTCGCTTTATTAGACACAATGTTGTATGTCATGTTGATCAAAGTCTTGGGGTATTGTTCCACGGCACAGGGTTTACAGTGGGAAAATTAAACATTCAAAGTCCCGCTGGGAAATTTGGAAATATTCAGTAAATAATAAGTGGGGAAATTCGAAATTTCACCGGGAATTCCCAATTTTGCCCACTGGGTAAATTGGAATTAGCAAATAATAAAATGGAAAGTTCACTGGGAATTCTCATTTTGTTCCACAGGAAAATTGGAAATTTCAAATAGTAAGCGGGAAAATACGAAATTCCATCCGATGCCAATGTAATGGGAAAATGAAAGAGGGGGGACATTTTAAACCCTGGTGCTCCACTGCTACGTAAGAGCACTAAATGTACTTATTTAATAATGGTCGGTGGCCGATACGGCCGCCATTTTACTAGCGCTAAATAGTATCACGAAAATGGGGCGTCTGAAAGGAAAAATTATGTCACAGGATACTAGAGATACATATAAAATACTGATTGTGAGTAGGTATCGATGATGCTTACGCGCGTGTATTAAGATTATGTCGGTAGCTGCTGCGTCTTTATTAAGGGAGCCAGAGAAACGCGATTGAGATGAAATGACTTTGATATGAGTGACTACTTGAAAGAATTCACACAGATATTTGTCCTCGGAGGATACTTTGGCACGAATCCTCTTATTTTTGACATTTTAGTAGTTCATGGTGGAAGAATGCATTAGTTAGGGAACTGACACTACTTATGGTCATGTCTGTTTCAGCTCAGCGATTATTAGTCAACTTTGATAGTGCGTGTGGAAGACTGTTATGATGATTACTACTTCTGCTGTGAAAGAATTGCAGTCTTCCTTTTCTGCTTCACATTTTCATCTTCGGTGAGCGTCTACTTTCGAAAATGGTAAATTAATGTTTGTGGTTAAGTATTCTCAATTGAGTGGCATGTTACAGGATTATATTTTTTTTCAATTTGTAGGTTAAAGTAGTGGAAATAATATGAAGGAGCTAAAAAAAGTTTTAAGTACAATTCTGAATGAATTGAATGTGCTTTTTCACCTAGTCACTGGTCATATGGCAAAAGAGGCAGCGAGGATTTAGCAGCCCGGTGTGTATTAATGTGTTTGACTATGTAAAGCCTACTCTACATGAAAATTTTGTTGGAAAATTTGAAACGTCTGCAATTTTGTTACCATTTTTCCCCATAGCCAATCTGGACGAACAATAATGAAAAAAAGCCGGCTAAAATCGAACATTTTTAATAGGATTTTAGATGTTATGCACGAATTAACATAAGATTGTAGTGTAAGTGAAAGTAAACTTATATTATTGAATAATTGAAAGTGTTCGTCTCATTTATGCTACAGTTCTCGTATGGGAAATATGGTAATTTCGGGTGACACTGTCAGTGCGACAGGATTCACCAATCCCTCACTGTCATCTAAGTCTCTAGAGTCACGACAGTCTTTAAGCCACCTTCCAAACTTGGGCAAATTCTCAGAATGTTTGCATTCTGATTTTACTACAAGGCTAACAGTTTGCTTGATTAAATAACATCGTATAATACTTGTATGAAATTGCACGTGTCTGCTTGTGTAACTTGTTATTGTGAAACGTGCCAAACACGCGCAACAGCTTCTGGACATACAAGAAAAAATATATTTTACACATACATACCTATGTAGGAAAGCATATTTGAAGTTTTGGAAGTTTGAGGTCCTTATCAGAAGACTATTTATAAACTTTCTCTTCTATCATTTCATGCATCATTTACACCAATCAGTAAAATCCAATCAGTGGAACAATAATGAAAGATTGATTCTATGTTTAACTATTGTGCCAAGAAATATGCTCAGCTATTTTTAGCGAAACCATGTACATAGTTGGTAGTTACTTACCACTGTCTTTGCACTCGGTGTGGATGTGCATGCAAAAAGAATAGCAATTTTTCATGTTTCACGCTTCACTATCAATGATAGGGTGATAGTCTATCATTGGCTGTTGCTTTTTTGTCCAAAAATATATACGACCCTTGAAGTACAAAACCCGCCCCCCCCCCCAATACATATATGCATACATACATAAGACCTATGGTTTGGGATGTTGCTCCAAAATAAGCCATTCTGATGAGAATTTTGTTGGTAACACAAATATTTTTGCTAGGCTGAGAGTAATATTTAGCCATCCAGTGGGTTTTATAAATAAATACTTGAAGTACAAAGTCAAAGTAGAGAATTGCGATCTATTGATATTGTGCCTTGATGAATGTGAATATTCCTGTTAATCTTTTACATTAATCAATTTTAGAAAAACCAAAGAGCTTTATTCTATGTGTCCTACTTATTAGAGCTTATTTTTATTTTTTTAAAGTCATTGATTAAATCAGCTAAAGGTTTCTCTCTCCTCTCCACACAATACACTATAGTGTGCAGTTATGTAGGGAAGCCAATCCGATCGGATCGGATCATTGAATTTGAATCCGAGAGTAAAACCGGATCGGATTGGTCGGTTCAGAATTTCATCAATCCGACAGACTTCGGATCAGTTTTCATTTTTAATTCAGTGATTCAAGATTAAATTTCCTATGTTGATGAAAGTTAAAACAGATTCATTTAATTATTTTTGTGTAATTTAATTTACACGCACAGTTTAATATGCCTTATTTCATTGGTGAAATTTTTGTGTACATATAGGTATTATATATTATGTAATAATGGACTCAGTCGTTCACTTTTAAATCCACTAACATTTTCAAATTGTCATCAGAAAGGGAACCACTTTCTGTGCTAAAATCCAAACTTCGGTAACTGAAAACTCTTTGTGCATTTAAGATAGCTGATAGCATCCTAAAATTGTATACATGTTCAGAATACAACGTTAATATTGGTGCCCTGAGACAAACCTGCTAGACAAACACTTGTCGAAAATGGCTTAAATGATCATTAAATGGTAATGAATTTAATATTTAAATGAATTGTAAAAAAAATAAAATTTAAAAAATTAAAATTAATGAATTTACTATAATAACAAAAACGTCATAATCCGATTTCGATCCGAATCGTACTAGTTCATTTTGAATAATTATTATACACGTAGATGCTCACTCTGCTGTCACACAACGAGCGGGTCCTATATATATGTACCTAATACTGCTCACAATTAATAACGTACAGAAGAAGATTATGGCTCTGTGGCTGAACCTATGTCTTAACATTTTACAGATCTGTATTAGAGTAAATCTGACGTGTTTAACGAGGCGGCGAATAAAATTAGACCGAATATGACAGACTTACAGTCTGCTGTCTTATTAGTTTCCCGTTGTTACTTAAACTGCTTAAATACGATTCCAAACGGAATAGACAGGTATTATTAGGTTTCCGCAGCTGTAATTATTTCACTTAATAAATGTCAGCAGGTCGGCGAAATACACGAGAACAATACACGTGTACTATAACCTGTGTTATATAGAATACTATAGAAGAGCACGAAGGAGGATTTGGGAGGAGGAGAACAATGAGATGTTCTGTTGCTAATTCAATTCAATGAGCAGAACGTAATGTGAAGACAGTAAAAAACTGGTTCGATCCACGTCATACAACAGAAGAATACAGGTAAATAGAATAAGGACAACATGATACATATATAGTAATCTTAACATTGCAAGCAAAATAAATTCGTAAGATTAGACTGTTTAAAGGGGAGTGTGTTGTCAGTGTTGTGTATTCCCATTCACGCTGCTGATGTCATATAAGGGGAATAGGTATGGTGCTGGTGCTGCACAATGCAGATTTACATAAATTCCTTGATGCAGAGGGAGAGAGAGAGAAGAGAAATGGAAACACTTTGTACATGTATCTCCTTTAACAATAATAATAGGGAGAAGCAGGAAAAAGCGAGAGAGCCTCTGTTTTAATATTCTTGCTCGTTGACAATATCAACGATGGAGAAGAGCAGAGAAGATGCAAATGGGATCCTCGAAGCAACTTTGACATGCATATTTCTATGAATGTAATTACAGTAGATAGTATCGTTCGTTAGCCCTTTCTCTCCCACTTTCTCCCATCGTGTATTAAATACAAGTAATGTCTTTGGGGGAAGGGAAATTTATTGGAAAATAAGTAGAAGAGAAAGTATTCTAATGGTACCTTACCTATATTTAATAGTAAATACATACGTCATTAATGTAATTGGATTGCCTATAACAATATTGTCAGAATTGTCGCAATACATACATCAGTATTGCCACAAAACGCTTCAAATTTGAATACGAGTGGTCGTTAAAAGAGGGAATAGGGGTACAATTTGTAGCTGTCACACTGTTCCAGATAGGAAAGCATTGTATTTGTTTACTGCTGGTACGATAGTACATTATTATTAAGTAGGCACATAAATATTTACAATGCTTCAAATGAGTTTCACGTGATATTAATACCGAGTAATTTAACATACGTAATTAGAAAATCTACGTACAATCAGAACAATAGAAATAAGCTAGAACTCTCCCGAAGTTTTGAACGGAACAATTTTCCTCTATATTTACAAAACGTCAACAGGAAAAGAATTTTCAATGACAATAAACTAATGTTCTGTTCCCCATCTCCAATTTTTACAATTGACACATACATAAGCGTGTGCTGCTCATGTTATCACGTTCACTGTTCACTACTTCCTTTCGGGGTATTATTATTTGACTTTGGAAAATTACATAAAATGTAATTAAGACCTAATCAAGTTATAAATTCGTTATAAATGAATTTTAAGGAAAAAACAATTTAGTTCGTCGTAAACAACGTGAACTTGTCTACTCCTCCATCACGTGTTGGGATCATGGAAGTGTCTACTAAAATTCTATATATTGACGAAATGATTTGGACACTAATTCAAGATATAACTTAACTTGCAAGTGTACACACTACATATGTACATAATATGACAATTGTATTTCAATTTACTTTTTCAAGTCCCATAAGAGACGACGTGTTTCTGTCCCAGATTATAATTTATTCCTACCTAAAATTGGCAATGCCTAAATTTCTCATTTACTCGAGGAGCAATTTTTTTTAAATGATTTAATTTCGTTCTGGAAATCCTTCAATCTCTCACAATTTTTGCGTTTACATATTGAAATTCTAAAAAAATCCTTCTGGATAAATGATATTCTCTGTATAGTCATTTTATTAACGTTTATAGTTCGGAAATAGCCAAAAGACTACGACTAAGACTATTACGAAATGACTACGGTTACATTTTTTGGCTTCTGGATGCTGAGAGTGATCGAGATCAAGTTTTACTTTAGTTTTGCCAGCGCAATATACCTACAATTCCTGCAGAATATACGTGTTTAGCCACACGGTATATCAATTCAGCATTTTGTGAACAGTGAGTGAAGGCATTTGAAATTACGATTCATTTAAAAACCAAAGTATTGCACTGTTATCATCTTTTCATTTCTAAATTACAAATACTATTTAGTTCATTTCTCTCAAGTGAACAAGCAATTCACAATCAGACATTCAAAGTGCAAACGGCCATATGTATACAATACACGCTTACAAGTACTATCATATCCACATGTGTATTTAATGGCATCGCACCACCAAAATGATATTTACATAAAGGAAACAGGACATATTTTACCCTCATTTCAAATGTGTACACTTACGCTTACGAATGTTTCAACTGTTCATTTTACGACTTTTTGCTCACTCAATGCTTTAATGCTTCACGGATGTAACTGGTGTGACATGTTACACATTTCTGTACAAATGTACAAACATTTACAGAGGTCACATCGCAGTAGATAAGAAATTCCTTTTTATTTATCTGGATGCATTGAATTTCTTATCTTGTAATTCTACTTTACAAACTCAAAAAAAAACAATTTTTACTAAGCTTTTTAGCGCGAATGCCACTAAACTTTAATCTACAGTTTCTTTAAGTTTTACTGCTCATTTTAGTACCACACTGTAAAGCAGTTGTACATTTTGTTAAGAAAACGTTCTCTAATGTTTCTCTTTAGAAAAGCAGACAGTCGCTTTCACCTTAACGACCTCATTGTTTTCGCAATAAGTATGAAAGAAAGGCCTGCTACAGCCTCGAGTGCCGTCGTGAAACTTCCTGTGGTGCTTAGAGCTTTGTTGTTGCATTGTGCAATTGCGTCCACATACTGCGCATTACAAAATTGCTTGTGTATTATCTTAATTCTGTTGTAAAGAAGGAGTTGGATAGATAGAAACGCTTTCGAAGTTTGAGCTAATAACTAGTTCACGTTTGCTGCTGCTGCTCGAGTTCAAAGTATACACTTTGAAATGAATAGACTCCATTTTGTAACGTAAGTTTAGTCATAAGATATCAGGGCTTCAATTTTTTCAATCTCCAGATGGGAAGAAGTGGGCATTCCCAGTGTAATTTTCCTACTTATTTATTATTTGCTATTTCCCATTTTCCAGGAGTGAAAAAACGGACATTCTCACTTTAAACCTTGTAAGAATTCGTGACTACTCCCAAGAAGTGATTATTTATATGCACAAAATAAAGTACTTCCCAATGTTCTTGTGTACGTACATTCGTCTCATTAAATGGCTAGAAGCCAGAATTGCGATTTGTACTTTTGGGATATAGTGTGACACTATGCTACACGATTTGGCAAATTACTATTTTCTCTCAAACCCCAGCAGAGATAATCGTAATAACGTTTCTGCAATCTTCATCAAAATTAAATTGAATTTTCTGCTACAGATTATTTATTAAGTTACATTAATCCATCCAATGGTAGCCGTTACCATTTAATTACATTAGGAAAGGTCGGGACTGCTAAATTGGCATCCGTTGTAAATAATTACATGTAATAGATACCTAGCTGATTCCACTATGAGGCAACAACTGTAATTGAATCACCAATTTCTTATTATTAGTACGTATTCAAGTTCCAGCAGTGCATTTTCAAATACGAATAGTCACCTTTACGCGTGTGCTCTCTTCTGTGAAACTCTTGACCACGTACATGAAACCATTATTTGTCGCATAATTGGCCACATTTTTTGCACGTTCTTTTAAGGAGGCCAATCTAAAATAAAACGTAACTGCAACATGTACTACTAGTAGTTATTACACGCCAAATTGGCAGAACACTCAAGAAAATGTGCATCCTGTAAACATAGCATGTAGCCACATTTACTCTGTATGAAATTCTCGTTCACGTTCATTATCGTTGCATGAATGTGTGACGGAATAAAAATCGCTCGATTGCATCCAAACCGTAAACTCTTATTACTATCATCGGGCAGTGGCGGAACTAGAGTGGGTGGAAGTAACTTCTGGTGTTACTTTGGCTACATAGTTGCCCCTCCCTTCCATCTTACTCATGTTAGTTAAAAATCTTAAAGGAGGTCCACATCTTCCCCTCCCCCCTACGACTCTGCCAACTAGTACTTTCGGTCAGAATAGACCAATTTTGCAATAAGAGCATCTCGCAGTGTTCACTCGTCTGCACAGTGACATGTGCAAGAGGAATGTAATCTATTGTTATAACGTGTATCTCTTCTGCGACCGTAAATGAACAACACATTGCTAAAACCCTGCTTTATGGGATTGTATCGTTGTAGATAGGGAACTAGACCACATTAAGGATGACAATTGCGCTTATCGAATTCTTTGGCTCAACAGAGATAACGAGGCTTAATAAGAAAATCTATTTTTAGACTGCTTATAAGCGAAAAATAATCTGATTGTGTTTCTTTTATGTTTGCAGGCACTCCAATCGACATTGTGCTGGATTCCACTGTAAATCAATTTTTGTAAATCCTGACAATTGACGAAGAAATCAATGGACAATGGACTCGCTCTCCAAGAAGTAAACATCTTATCTTCGAGAAAGAGCACAAGCGTTTACATACCCCAGTGCACAAAAACTCAATCTTTTGGAGCCTTACAAAAAAATCCTTAGAAACGTGTTATTATATATCATGCTATAATTAGCAATTTGTGGAAACATTATAAGCGCAGTGCCCCGAACTA
>JABASC010002606.1:0-16880 GCA_019776185.1 Plutomurus gul | reverse complement strand
GTCTCACTTCTACATTGTTCGATCATGATTAAATTAAAAGCAAATGCTTAAATTCCTTTTAAGGAATGCATCAGTAGAGCCAACACAAATCTGTTTTCTGTACTACAGAGCCTACTCTTTACACAACATAAGGGAGTAGGTATTGACAATAAAATAAGTTAAACAATGGAAATACTTGAATACTATGAGCAACGGCAATCCCACTTACGCAGAATTAGTGGATTTCTTTGCATAAATGTGTATGAGTACAATTTTTAGTAAAGTGTCTGGATATATGCTTTTAAGCACTACTGCCACTCACAAAGAGTGAAACAGGTTTGACATCAACTGCGGCCACTCTTCCTTGGCCCACAGACACATTTGCACTACTCCCTTCCACGTCGGCCACATGCTCTCTACTAATCTTCTTTCTGACAGCAATATTTCGCCCATTCTTCTTCCTGTTCCTTCTGATAATGGCGACTCGAGAGCGTTTGTGATTCGGACCTGTCTCTACACGAATTTGTGATACGGCCACCGTTATTTCTGTAGGATTTTCAGAAGTCGTTGCTGGAGTCGTTGTAATTTCTGGAACAACTGACACTGACTGTTGTGCTTTGGGAGTAACAGTAATAGCATTTTTACGAGCATAGTAGATCCTACGTCTACTTGACCGATTGTTTTCTGTTTCAAATATTCTGTCTGGTGAATTTTCCTTTAGTGCAGGTGTATGTGAATTAGATTTTTCTACTTCCTGTCTACCTTTTGACGTCTCTTTTTCAGATAATTTGACTTCAGGACTCCGTTGATGGACATCATCCTCCGTGCTTTGTGATGTTTTCCTACAATACACTATTGTAAAACCGTCACTGTTAGTGTCTTTCGAATTTCCAGAACAAAATTCTCTCCATAATCGTATAGCTTCTGCCTCAACCTCTTCGTCAGCTGCGTACGATTCAAATGGAGCAATTGGGGCACAATTCAGTGTAACAGCCGACAAGAGAAAAATCTAATAAAGATATAAATCTGAGGTATTAAAATTAAAAATGTGTTAAAGTATAGTATTTAAAAACTAAATCGCAAATTTGAACTTACCAACGATAATAAAATGACTTGCTTCATGTCGACTTGACACTATTTAGCTCCAAAGTAGGCATTCAAGGTTCTTATGGTATAGAAAGAGCAATTTTAGCACATTAAAACACAAAAAATCAGTCCTCCTTGCTTTTCGTTCACTAGTTCAGAATGAAATGACTTAAATGACCATTGAGACACTCCAGAAAAGCATGCTTAACGCCAAGTGTATCAGTTTAAATGAATTTTAAACATACATATAGGTATTTCTATGTACATTGAACAGTTTGACTGTGAGGGTGTGTAAATTACATTACACGTATTATGGCATACCCCCAATTTGCCTCATTCTGTATGTAGCAGCATTTCAAACAAGTAGTTGTCTCACTTTTTGCTGTGCACCTAATGTATACAAACAAGAACTCAATCATTTACTCATAGAAAGTGTATGTTGCGCAATCAAACTTCTCGCATTTGGAATGAATATAAAAATGTGTTCCGGCTGCATTCCCATTTCGTAACACACATCCAATAAGTAATCATAAGAGAGCGAACCTGACAGGTAACTTATGTAGCTAAGTATATACAATACACTAACCGGCCCAGCATCTGTATTTGGACAGCAATTTCAGATATAGCATGTATTAAATATGCAAATTTTTAATGCAATAGATTATAGTTCTATCTTGTAACAGCACAATCAATGTGCATAATGTGCATAATAAATTATTATAACTGACAATTTACTGTTATTTTCAATTAGGAATCTTTGCCAATCTATATATTGTTAACCGGCAATTGTTTTCTAGAAATTAAAGGCTAAGAAACGGATCTGCCAAATCTCTGTGCATATAAGAGCAGAAAATCTCATCACAGGAATATATAGTTTGGAAAGTTGTGTGTGTGCTGTAATGGTTTGATTGTATATTTGTGAACATTAGTGAACACATTAAAATCTAATTTCTTGGCTGTCAATTCACCAAATGCCCTAATTCATAACAGTGCAGGCTGGTTTCAATCTATTAGTTACCGAGGTAAACCTGTAAATTGGTA
This sequence comes from Plutomurus gul, assembly GCA_019776185.1. Lineage (NCBI taxonomy): Eukaryota > Metazoa > Arthropoda > Collembola > Entomobryomorpha > Tomoceridae > Plutomurus > Plutomurus gul. The sequence goes on along the minus strand of JABASC010002606.1, from coordinate 14,774 downwards.
ACTAGATCTTGATTCATAATGAAAGAATAAATAAAAGATAATTCTCATGTAAACATTGCAACCAAGATATTGAATTATACTTACTTAGTTATTATTATTGTATTTATTACGGTTTATGGTTATTGGTATTGCCCAGACCAGACCAAGACTGGTAGCTATGCATGTCACAGCAGGTAGTCTATATTTAGTAAACATGGTATTGCGTTTTGTGTTGTTCATGGAACAGAAGTTTCACTATCACAACTCCTAATAATGAATAGATGTTGGAGGTCCGTGCTCCGTGCATTCTGCTTTTCTATGAGATGCTATAAATATACTGACAGTGAATTGATAGCCTAAGAGACAACAAATAAATTGGTCTGTCTCGTTCTCCGAGCACTTTTGCAGCAGCTAATTGAAGTAGTTCGCAATTCCGAGCGTATTTTGTTTTTCTGTCGCTACCAACGATATTAAGCAAGCTCCGCAAACAAAATATTTATACAAGGTTTAAATAATGTGAGGAAGCAGGAGGAAGTTAAGTCATTACAGTAACATGAGAACATTGTGCACAGATGAAAAACAGACATGAGTGAGGAAAGCATGCGGAAAAGGAGATAAGGCAAAAAGTCATCTACTAACTAGAAGCATGTCAAGTCAAGTCACAGACCGAAAGCGAAAATCAACATCCTCCGAATGTTATCCTGCATACCTACTAACCCAAGACCTCTGATTGCACTCTCAAGTTACGTCGTTTATAGTGCGGCCATGAAGATATTATTTTCACTTCCTCACAGCTCCACTGAAACTTGCGTCTTATCTCTTTGGAGAGATATCGACACTTTTTTTTGCAAAAATATACACATTAGTCACAAAGCAAGCATGACTTTTGCACAGACAACCAACCAAACAAATCTAGTTTCAACTCTTCCTTTCATTTTTTTGCTTGTCCTTTTTGCTATCAGCAGAAAACACTCAATTTTTGACATTCGAAGAGAACCTGATCGCAATTATAAATGAGTCAGTAAATTGGTTGATGCACAATGCTTATACAGAATGTTTATATAATTATGGCTTATGTATAAGTATAGTTGTAGATGGTCAGTATCACTTTTTAAAGCCCATGGATGTAATAGTATACTCCCTCAGTACACATTACAATGACAGCATGTATGTTAACATTAAGAAATGTATATTCGACATCCTACTTGACAAAAACAAACGAAGTATTTTGATATTTTGTTTTCTTATTTCTATCCCCTTTATGTTTTAAAGTGCAGAACAGTATAACAGTTTGAAGTAATAATAAATGTTAATAAGATATACTCCTTATCACAGCAGGCAAATATTTTTGAAAACTATAATCTGCTGTCAACATCAATATGTATAGTTCATGAATTAAATTTAATAAGAATTAGAATTTTGTGTGTTGTAGTTTTGAAAATCCAAGAAAATATGTTTGTTTAGAGTATTTATACTTACATATATAGATACAAATACACGTACATACATCTGTGGGGCCATAATCGGACTATTAAACACTATTGGTACACCTAAAGGAATGGTTGAAAGATAACCAAGATGGAGTGAAAGAAAAAGTTAGATTTGACACGACAGTTTCTTAAACATTGAGGAGACAACTGTAAATGTGTGGTTACGGTAAGATTTGTAACTTTCGAATGATGCAGTGAAAGAATGGCGTTGACTATTGCAGCCACCGTGATATCTTTAGCGACAATGAGAGTAAACAAGCATTCAAGTGTTGCATCTGGATTCGTTGAGTTCATTTCAACGGCAGCATAGTAGTGGTGATATCTCTTGTATTTAGAACATTGTGTTAGATGAGATGGAGGAAAGGAAATGATACATACATACATATAAGGTTTTATGTGAATATAAAAGCCTTGATAAGCCTGTGGTTTCAAACAATGAACTCCCAGAGTGTTTCTGACATGTGAGCACCCTTCTGTTCTCATCTTCTCCACTTTGTTGTGTGGATATGCGTCTCTTATACTACCACACTATAATAAAGACTTGTTTTTTTCCAACCCACAATATAAGTTGGAGCATTGTGGGAGCAATCTGTTGTAATATTAGAGGCTCTTTCTTCTTTCAGTCCGATATCACCATGAAGAGAAAGTTGAAAGTAAGCAAGTCTTTGCTTTAACAATAAGTAAGTATAAATAAGCAAGCCAGAACGAAACGCCATACTTTTTTCTATTTATGTAGTACAGAGCCCACACACATTGTGGTCTTTTCTGTTGTGCTTTCTCTTTGCAATATCCAAAAATTCAGCGTCGACTTTCTCAAGATGCTCATTTATCCCTAAGATTTACTCCATACTCCGTTCACTTACTACACGGTCGCAGTCTAGCATGGATAGTACCTAATAGAACAGCATGCAGATAATAAAGCGAAGGTTATCTAAAAGTAAAAGGGCTAAGGGGCTTTACTTCCTTTGTTATTTCCGGATTAGCAAATCAACAACTAACAACACGTCTATAATTAATCTCCCTTAGTTCTTTCCTTTCTTAGCTCCAACTCCCATTTTACAGTGCTAAACTTTATGTGGTCTTAGCTGTTGTCGTGTCGAAGCCGAACCCTCTCCAACAGCCATAATTCATGGCACTCAGGTGCAAGTACGAATAGCTTAATAATGTAAAATGACTGCTGGTTTTGTGTAACTTGGGAGTGTAAGGGATGTAGAGCACATTCTAAATGTGTCTATTGTTGATAATTTCTAAAATGAATGATTTCTAGCGAGGAGTCAGGTTTCTTTCCGACGAAATGGGATATGAGATTATTAGAGGTAAACAAATGCCATTGCAAATTTTATGGCACAACGCTTAAACTTAAGATTGTGTGAAAGTATGGTGAAAACAGTTAATGTACACAGGTTCTCAAATTTCAATGCGATTGCTTTAACATTACCATACGTATGATTGATCTACCACCAATAAATATCACATTAACATTGAATGCAATAGAAAGATTAATTGACTTTATGTTATTTATTGTGTTGATCGTTGTTACTCACAACCTTTACATGGTCCTGTTTCTAATTTCTACTAAAGTTTTAAGTTTTCGTAAAAGCAAATCTATTTGTCGATGTTAGGTTAATGATATTAACAAAAAAAGACTTTACAACTGAACAAAACATATGTATCTTTCGGTATACATTGGCCACGCCGGTAAAACGTGTATAATATAAAATACCCTTCTCAAAAGTCAATTGTGTTGTAGTTGTAGCATGATACAATTTTAATGTATTTATGTATGTATTTGGAAATCCTCGCATCATACCTAATGTTGTATTATTGATGTTGGAAGGGAAAGAAACAGTAAATAAATTGTACGCGGGTATTTTACATGCAGTACTTGACTGACATTTTTGTGCATGTTATATTTGTGAAAGCTACCTTAGTATCTCAGGATCAGCGATTATCGATAGATGTACTGGTACAGTGTACAAAGCACAAGCAAGTAGCTGCAGTAGTTCGCTTATGTATTCACGATGTTTTGCATCCATTATATTCGTGGGCATAAATTGACATTAACATAAGTGCTCTACTATTCGTCTGAGAGGATATACACGTGTACATACATACATACTACCTGTAATAAAATTTCACGGTACATTATCTCCCGGAGGAAATATGTGGCGTGGATTGACCTCGTGTACAACAGGGGCTTCCCCGTCCTATTTCCCCTTTCAGATTGCGAATTTACTTGAAACTTGCGTGGCTATGACTTCAGAACGAGTGGGGGGGAAAGTGCGAGCCTTGGCTTCTGCTGCATTTTTCTTGTTTAGCTAAGCCTCTGCTTGGGAAATAGATGTTGCATGTCTGTCCAAAGAGCATTACAAACTCGAACGTAAGTATAGTGACAACAGAGGCAGAGAGACGTTTGGTTGCACTCATGCAGAAAACATCTGCAATCTACATATACACATTCAGATATTGTCTTGCATCTCACGACCGAGCTAAAATCCAAGTCAAACTCTCCGCCCTATATAAACTACATGGAGAAACACACTCAGATTACAAATAGCAAATGGTTCACTCACTTACTTAGCTCCACTTTCATCATCTTCTCTGTCACAAAATGGCTTTTCTTACTTACGTTCCGGACAAACAACTTGCGATAAAACTGGGTGGCATAGTTTTACTTTTTGGCTGACAATCTAAACTTCTCTTTATGTCATTTTGGTTCGGGGCTCGCACAGAGTCATGAGTAGCGACTCTGAGCCCAGATTAACATCTTATGTAAAGTAAAGGGGACTGTTGACTGGTTTTCTCATCTCCTTTCCAGTCCACCATCTTCCACAGCAGCATTGGCCAGAATGGACCCGCATGTATGTAAGTCCTTAATATTATGTTTAATCTCAAAATGAAATTCACTGTTCACAGTCGGTCTCTTCTCCAGTAGCTCGATCCTCTCAACTGAAGCATTAAGCTCATACATTCATAATAAATAATACGACATTTTCTAATCAGTTCCATCCAATTCCAACTCCTTTATAAAATGGAATGAGCAGAGCAGGTCAATTTGTAACGCTATTTTCTAATCAGTTCCATCCAATTCCAACTCCTTTATAAAACGGAATGAGCAGAGCAGGTCAATTTGTAACGCGCCTCCACAGTATTTACTTTATTCTCCAAAATGGAGAGAGCATGAGTTGCCGAAGAAAAATAGAGAGAAAAGCTCGCACAAACATACATGTAGCAAGTACACTTATTTAATAGGCCAAACGAGAGTAGTTTGTTTGCAGATCCAGCGAAATAAATTATTTATACCGTGCGTGAAGAAAGTTAACGGCAACATGGAGTTAATAGTAGCAATTGCTTTCACTTTGAGTAATTATCTATGACTGCAGCTACCGACTGCCGCCGCCACTGCGAGACAGTCACACCATGCAAACACCTCTAAATGTTTATCTTGTGCAGCATATAGTGCTACACTAGTATAAAGTGAACTCCAAGTGTATATCCATTAGTTTCTATTTAAATACCGGTGTGCGTTCATTAATTGTCCCTAATTGCAACCGTCCACACGTTGCTTCTAATTAAGTAAAGAGAATATCAATGCTGTTTACCGTCTACTCTGCTACTACATGCTATTTTTCACAGCGCACTCACCTTCCACAATCATACAGAGAGAGAATTTGGCGCTTTAGACTTTTGTAAAATGATCTTGCTGCTCTTATGTAAACAGAGAAAGATAAACATTTATTGCCTCACCTCTGGTCTGGTTTTGCAGAGGAAGAGCATGTGTTGTTTGTATAATATAGTTAGTAGTAGTAGTCTATAGGTTACGTGCATAAATAGTTGCATGCTTCACTTTGTTGGCCAAAGAGTATCATAATTCTTTATAAGTTGCGTTATTTTCTGTAGTTGCACTAGAGTAGCGCTTGAATGTGAGTCGACGACCTACTCTCTCAACGTCTTTTGGCACTAATAGTAGCCACCACAGAGAATAGGCCCAACTGAAGTCAAGTCAATTCGTCTGCGCGAGTTTTTCCCAGTCATCGTAGTTTCCTGTTCACCGTCGCTCTCTATTTCAATCCAGAGATTCCACTCTAGTTTGAACAGTCGGGATTCCATCGTGCTACGATCTACTACGGATTCCTTCCATCTCTTCATAGTCTCACGTTCTCTTTGTATCTACACATTCAGTCGCATGCTTTGTTCAGCTGAAAGGTGATTCCTCTCTCAAATGTGGAGCGGAAATGTAAACAAACGCAATCAATTCGTATACTCCTTTTCTCAAAGGCACAAATGCAAAAATACGATTATCCTTATGATGATACTTCAATTAGACCATCAATACAAATAATTTTTCAAATGGACCTTTGTGCATTCTAGAGTAACGTACTATTAATGCCGGCGAAATTAGTCTCCACAGTGGACATGTGCAATGTAGTACCTAATTAAAAAGAGCGGTAACTGTCTGAAGAAATGCCTAGTAAAATATTGACGAATTTACTAAAGAAGAGATTTTAATTCATTCAGCTACTGAGGAGAAAGATATTTGCAACTCGAATTATGTGAACAGATCATTCATCAGTGACAGTGCTGTCCAGTTCATCTAATTGAATATGTCCTACCCACTGCTGGCAAGTGAAGACCATAAAAGTAAGTGCAATAGTTTTCCCCACATAATTGTTAATGGTTAGATTGTATATTTATTAAGCATAGTGCCTATAGTTTCAATGTAAACATAATATTGTAGCGCTTGGAGAAGGTAGTAAATTAAATTGGCAATTAAAATTCCCCTTTTTATTTACTGTAATATTTAATTATTTACCTATCTAACTACAAATAGATGAGTATAGTGTTGACGGCTTTATAACCATGTTACATGTATCCATGTAATGAGTATTGTAGTGAAGCTTTTGTGTGTACACTGCGCTGTTGCACTTAATTAAAGTAGAAACGGTCTTTTTACATCTCCCTAAATTTTCCATAAATTACGAATTGCAAATCTTCTTGTCACCTTGTATTATAAAATGTCATTATTGAGTGGTAAGCCGTAGGTGCTGATGATACTGATGAACAGTACAGATAATAGACCTTCTGTACACAAAGTCTAGCGCACCTTTATCCTTTCCGCGTGTAGTAGTAAGTAAGTAAATATGTGGGCGCATCTCTTTGTAAAGATTTGACAAGGAAAGATGAAGAGAGAGAGAGAGAGAGACAAAAATGATTTATTAATGTCGTTGTTCACTTACTGTGACTCTGTGCGAAGTTTCTCCTAAATTCCTATAAGAATGTCGTAATCATTGTCATCATTATCATCATTACGAGATATATTTATGTGCTAGGCCGTCGAGAGAGAGATAGAACTATTTAGTATTGTGGAATCGTATCCGTATTATTGATAATAGAAATTTGTGCGTAGCTACCCATAATACTGGCTCAGACTCATTGTTAGATTAGAGCACGTCGTATCATGGGAGAGATAAATCGCTTAAGTACGTCGGTAATATTAGTAGACAAGAAAGGAGGAGATGGGACGACGAAGGACAAAGACAGAGCACAGAGAGCAGAACAGGGGAGATGATGTAGTGAAAACGTGATGAGCATTTTTTCCTGCACTTTGACAAAGAACGCACAATTTCCTGTGAGTCATCCAGATATGGCTTTAGTTTGATTTATGGCCTGGTGTGAAAGCTGTTCTGTAGCTTCTGTCTCCATGCTTTGCTTTTCCTTGTCTTGTCTTGCCTTGTTCTGTTTGGCCGTGTGTGTGAGCTGTGAGCCCGCCGCCAAGGTACTTACTCGTTTTGTGTAGTAAGTAGACAAGTGCTGTTGGTGTAGATACTAAAAGTATGAGGTATTAAAGCGAATACAGACAGAGATATTATGGCAGAGTGAAAGTGGCGATGTGTAACGTATGTATACGGAAGAAATACAATCTAGTAATGCTTTCACCACCATGAACAACGAAATACTTACAGGCAGACGAAGAAGAACGAGGAGACGGGACAGTTATTAGGCCACATGAGACAAACGCTATTCCTCCTGTCCTGCTCTCTCTTTCCCCTCTTACACTAAAGTATTTCTTCGGTAGTCTGTCCTTGTGACCAGCTAGCTCGGTGATTGTAACGATAGATTGAACGGGTGCGAGGACAACCGGCTACTTTCTCCCAAAAGGCTTCGCCAATATTAGGAAATGTTATCTAATTGTGATAACTGTGGCAATCGTGAGGAAAACTACAAAAGTCATTTCTTGTACACGTGATAAATGAGCTTTGTTTTTAAACATGTGTTTCTGTCACCGCCTTCCCAAACGACACGACAGATAGTGGGAATATTTGAAATATAGATGTAGCCTCCTCTGATAGCCGCCATTCTATATCTAGTGTCATGGGCATTGTGCACTTATCTGTTTTAATTTGTATGCATGGCATGAAGCTTTACAAATGGGGCTCTAAAAATTCGAGAAGCAAATATGTCATTTGCTGCTTTGAATTATTGCGAAGTGTGCATGCAGATATTTTATGCATTACCTAAGTACCCAACTATCGTTATCAGAGATGCAGCAATAGAGAGTGAGTAGAATATCTGAAAAAGAGTAATTAGTTCACTTCAGACAAGAACAAGATCTTAATTGTGTTTGATATTCCTATTCATAGAGAGTAATCGAGCCACACATGGTGGTGGTATGGCTGCTGCGTCATATTAACATTGTAATTGGATAATAATACTGCGAGGCTGTCTCAGCATGTGGAAAAAGAAGATGACGAGATGAGACCACACACTGTAACTCATAATTAACAAAGTAGTTAATTGATGAAATTAATATCCTCGGATAGAATTACTATTAATGCGAATCATACGAACTGCTGTCTTAAATTACGATGATGGTGTTCCCTTTCATCCTTCAAGCTAGAGGCAGACTAGTTCAGAAAAGAAACTTTGTACAATGCTTAGTTGGTAAAGTCAATCTTCATGGAATAGAGTACGCGAGAGCGAGGAACTCACTCAAGACATTTATTTATTTATACAGTTAAAAGCTGAAACTAAAACTATAATGCTGGTCTTGTGTACTCCCGGATATTTCACTGTTTGAGTGAAGCCAGAGAAATCTTCGTTTAACTGTTACCTTCAGGGCAATAGTAAACATTACTGCATATCAACATTATGGAACTGGGACGCTACTTAAATAAGTCAGAGTTAGAAAACTACTTGTTACGCATCACTAATAAAATTTTGCCCATCTGGAAAACGCTTTCAGGTTGATTTTCTTTAATAACAGATGAATAAGTGATTTTTCTGTGGGACGGTTTTAGTTTAGTCGTTAGACGGTTTCATAGTACTAAACACATTTATCCCAGAGAACAGACATAGATGCATTTGCCCAACATTATCCTTGTTCACCGACCACCAGCAATTTTTGTCCAATGGTACCGGGGACGGGCATTTATTGTAACTTAGAGACACGGAAAATGTACAGAAATAATATAAATGTTTATGAATGCAAAATATGTACCTGTACGAAAAAATTCTCTTTTGAAAGGAATTATAGAAGATGGAAGATCTGATCATAATCTTTCAGACTAAAATATGTAGGAATTAGAGAGTTCTCATATGACTTTCTACTAAGACATTTTCATAATTATAAGGTGCCCAGAAAGGGTTCACTCTCAAATGAAGAATTACAATTACTACATTTTATTAATTATTTACATGTACTCATACAATATACACATATATATATATGTATATTATATGTACACACATTTACGTAATATATTTACATGTAAGTATAAGTATTTAGTAAATAAAATACATATTTGGTTTTATTTGTTTGATTTAACTACGATGTTTACTATTAGAATTGTGTGCAATCAGTAAGCAAATATAGTACATGGTATATGTACAAAATAGATATATATTTGTACGTACAAGCATTCATGGACTTTGTGAATTTCGATGGAGAGGATTTACAAAAAACCGTTTACAGTGAATTTGCTTTGAATACTTTTATCATGTAACTTTTGCATCGGAGGAGGATTGATGGTATACTATATTTTCTTGTGTGTTTGTGATTGCATTTTAAATTCCAAGCATTTTTGAAAGTACGTTTGTGTCAAGTCATGTGCCTTAGGACTTGATAGATGAAGTAAGAACACAAACGAATAAGGCAATTTTTATATTAGTTTGCATCATCTACTTCGTACAAACCTAGCCGCTTTCCTTTAATAACATTCTCGCTTGAAAAAAAGAGGGATTCCCGACAATAATGCACCGAGAAAAACTTTCCCCACGAGAAATTTGTCCCAGAGTAGGATTTCTCCCACATTGAACCCGATCATATTGAACATGTAAGTATAACACTAAATGATTTAATTCATAGTATTCTAGGTAGATATAATAAGGACACGACATATAGAATTTATCATCTTTTCAGTCAGTCAATACAAACAATAAGTAATTTTATGAATACTGTATTTACTGTATACCATTTACCTACACCGCACATAATTTGAGGTGCAACTTACTGACTATAGAGATTGACTTTCGAAATTAATTAGAAATCCTTAATGTAAATTTGCGTCGAATTTCCAGAATCAAAATTGTGTAAGCCCAATTCATATTTAATTTTAAGCATTTAAAATGTGCCCATGCAGTAAAGTAATAATAATACAATTGACGGATTGAAAAGGTGATAAATTTGATTTGCTGTATTCTAAGGAGAATACACCGAATTAAATCAACTTATTTATGTGTACTCTCGTGAGGGCGATATTATCGGATTCAAAATGTAGGAGAAACTACTCTGAGACAAATTTCTCATGGGCGATATTGTCGGACAGAAGAAGCAAGGGTCTGATTTTCATAAAAGGACTGTGGGAACCCAACTAGTTTAATAGTTTAGCAGAAAACATTACTATCTGTTCAAAGAAATGGCAAAAGCTATTTATACTACTTAGCGAACTTTCTCGTGGTTTTGTCACAGTCATGTTTCTTCCCAAGAGGAAAAAGAAAATTCGCATCATTACCTTTATTCTGCTTTTCGTTGTTGCGGTCCTAAAATTGTGTGGCTGTATTGGTCTCATCCCTCTCTCTCTCTCTCTCTGGTCTGTGGTGTGTATGTAATGCAATATAACGTTCTACAAAATACTAAAGCAGCGTTTCAAATGCTGAATGACTGTGTGTGAAAAGGTATCTATCCAACTTATTGTTAGAGAGCAAACGAATAGCAGAGAGCCACGTTGTTCTTTACCACATAGAGAGAGAGAGAGAGAGAGAGTGGATTGCATATGCCATCGCATTCCATATACTTACGTACATTAGACACAACAGAGGCAGCAGCGAGCAACTAGCAGTCCATTCCGCTATCAGACAGAACAGAGTGCCATAATAGCGAATATAGACTCCCCATAATCACTTACACTGCATTAGTTCACTTCAACTTATAAGTAGCTTTCTACTTTTGGCTCCGCTTTCTTGAGTACCTTTACTGTTTACTTCACTTTCTTCTGTTAACATCCACCACTTCGTTCCCTGCCCATCAGCTCACAACACCCAATTGAAAACTGGGAAAATTGCTCCTCTCCCACTTCATCATTCACCAGTTGACTTCTGGCAATTGTTTCCGAATATATCAGTACTTGGTGCAATGATATTTATTCAAGAGTTGGAGTGCCACACTTGGCTACAGTGCAGACAGTGCAGCGAGTGCAGGGATTGTAACTGCATCGCACTATAATAGCAAATGGGCGAAAAGTGCTGTTAAGGAAAACCTATAAAATATTAGAGTGCTTACATTCTCGGCGAAAAGGCTCGGTGGATGTAATACCGCAACAAGCTGCTAAAATCACACACAAGAGCCATGAAAACCATTGAGAGTAATCCCTGCAATCTATTTTCGGCTTTGCACAAGCTTTATTGTTAGCATGCTAAAAATTTGTGGCAATTTGTCTAACCGGTAAACTTGTGTACTGCTTCTGCTCTGGTTAGTTTTAGGTGGGAGTGGTAGTGGTGGTGGTGGTTGTGGTGCTACGGGCGCACCGTACGTACACACAGATAAAAGTGAAACGCATTAAATAATATAACGCTAGCTTATCTGCTATGTAGTGTTGCGAATGCTGCCACGGTTAGGTTATGAGCTCATTAAGATAAGTAGATTTGTACCATTGGGCTCCTGCCGTGCATTGTAGTCATACTATAAGTATAGAACTACTATGGAAAGGGTTTACTCCGTTTTAAGTACTTACAAGTTATTGTCGCCAATATCTGGCTGCAAATGGATCGAGTTGGATTTCATCCGCGACAACTATTTAGAAAACGACAGTGCTATAGTCGTGAACGCGAAATGTTTATTCGAGGTTGCACCTTGCACCCCTGCATAATCTGATACAACAATAAACTGTACTTGCTGCTATATACTTAGTTTTAGTTCTATGTGTTGTATTTGTATTGAATGCCACATACATATAAACATTTAGATTTAAAAAGCTGTGACAACATCCAATAAACAGGCACTTTGGTTAAGTCAAAACTTCTAAATATGTTTAAACAGTTTTGGGGGCAGAGTACTGTTCTGGCTACACGGATGTATTCGGTAAGTGGAATACGGGATTTTACTGCCCTCAGACACCTTCTAATACGGCAGGCTTTTGCTGTGGAACATCCTTCGTCAAATATTGCTGTACAACAAAGGCTCAATCGGTTATCGACGGTGGCCAAGTCCACTATATTTTCCATCAGTAAGATAATTATGAACATTTTTCGGTCTTAATAATTTTTATATACATATACATCTACATAATAGATCCAAAGTTCTAAGAGACTATTCATTGTGCAGAATTCCTGTTCTTGTTGGTATCTGTTGTGGTGTTTTGGCCGTGGTCATGTCCATAATCGTCGCTTCATGCTACTTCTGCTCATGCTGTGTCGTCTACAAGAAAAGAAGAGCACATCATCCTGGTGGTAAGTTTCATTCCCTGAAATAAATATCTAAATAAATAAATAGATAATGAATCGAGAAGATGTAATATATAAGGTTCTCACTGTGGAATGTAGCAACAGAAGGTGTGTCACGATCACAATAACAAGTAGAATTAAGCTAAATACACGATTTAAAAAAGTTTATGTAGTGTGATTCTGTGAAATGAAATCCCTTACAAATCGTTTCTGTATGTTAATGGGCTACTAAAAATAAAGAAGCTTTAGTATTCATTACCTTAAGTGTTTCATTAGGGAAATTGGCTGTTCACTTCCGAATTCCGAGTCTATTTAATGGCTAAATCTTCCGTGTTAATACAGTGTGTGGGTATTTCTAATGACTGTATACAGGTCTGTACCGTCTACAAGGTTCATCTTCGACAGTGAGCGGTCTGGGAAACATCTACTCGACGATATCCCACCAGGCGAACAGCCTAGTAACAACTCCACTGGGTCTAGACACAGATTGGCATCAGCAAATGTTGACAGTTCCTCCTCAATTATCAACAGGAACAAACAGCACTCCAATAATTCCACAAAACTTGAATAATTTCACGAACAGTTCACGTTTGCCTGCGAATCAGTTTAATACCTTGAATCTGTACTCTTCCTACATGACTCCAACAGCAGGAGGAGGAAATGTTTATCCAGCCCGGCCAATCGACTATAATCCCTCATTTCATAATAACCAGCTTTCAAACGGCTTTTCCTTAGCACGGAATGTAAGTAGCAGCAGCAATCAGAACAGGAATTGCCACCCAAGTCTTTGTACAATGAGCAGACAAAATCAGATACAGAATCTTAGCCAGGCTATTCTACAGGCTCGAAGTCAGAGTCAGCAAGCGCCAGCAGGGAACTACCGATGCGAAAACAGCTATAATAATGGTCTTCGTCCTCAGTATCTGACACAATTACGAGTAAATCCTCGAGCGAGAATTCCCGTTCCAAATAATCACAGTCAAAGTAACATTCGGACCAATAATAAACCAGTCTTTTATCAAAACCAGAGTCAAGCATTGGCTGTGCAAAGCAACCGACATCATTATCATCAGACATTAGCAAATAGTATCATTATGAGGGCAAATCAGTATCAAAGGGTTCTTAATGGATCAATGACTCGATCAATGAGTCAGAGCAGCAGCAACCCAAATCACAACCAAGAAGGGAGTAGGGAGAACGCTGCCATTGGCAGTTCTCTGCAAACGGAGACTGCACAACCTATTAATACTAATACATTGACTTCAAGTTCTCCTTCAGCGGCAACATTAGCAGTTGTGGAGTCTGCTCTTACAAATACAAATGGTGTGGCTGAATGTGCAACGGAGAAAACTATGGCAAATATCAACATCGACTGCGAACCCATTAATTCAGATCCATCTAATGAAATTACTAATGGGCCACCCACAACTATTTTGTCACCATCCGCATCCACCTCATTAACTTCGGAACTGCATCCAAGGAGCAGTTCTGCTGATGATACCCTAAGAAAAATGTCTTCGGATCCTGCCACTGAGTCGGGTAATTTATTTTGTTCCGAATTTTTCCCTAGAGAACAGAAATGTATTTTTGCACATGGTAGTCGTAATCCTTTTCGCTTTTCTCTCACAGTATCATCTGCATGCAACCGCATGAATTATGTAATTCAAGCTAAACTTAATTTAATACAATTGGAAGAATTAACTTGTTTCGAAACATTTGGTAGATAAAATTTATTGCAAATTCGCACCACTTTTTCTCCTAATTAGTTGTTGTGTACTGTTTGCAGTTGAAATTAGTGATGGATGTCCAATTGAGCTGACGAGAACACAGGAGATGCTATTAGTGTACGTGGGCGGAAACAAGGGAGATATTGTAAAAGAGGGTGCAACTGCGGAAATTCAAATGTGATTTATTAAAAGTAGATATTTAGAAGGTGGACAATTGGGGTTCTAACTAAAGCCTACTTGAAATGAAATATCCATACATTTTCTAATGAAATCTGTGTACCTAATTTAGATAACACAATTAGTAATTCGATTCTTGCAAGTCAATTGCTTTTATTTGCATAAAGTAGATACGTAGTAGTAATTTGTCTCACTTTTCTGGTTAGATATGAAATTTTAACTGTGGCCAAGGAAAAAATGCTTACATAGGTACATTAATTTTATACATTTTACTGTTTTTGAGTTGTTCAGTTACAGGTTCATCTTATTACCAAAAATTTTTCGACAATTTTACAAAGGTAATGCGAGTAATTATTGCTTGAGCTTATGATTTTAGTATGTGTACGTACCTGTTGTTTCAGAAATAGTTTAGTTTGGAAATCGTGATGCTACAAATAAATATATTGTGTGTGTTTGGAACTAT
>JABASC010002605.1:0-16882 GCA_019776185.1 Plutomurus gul | reverse complement strand
ATTAAAGAAAGGTTTTCAATGTAGGAATTTGGGAAATAACCTTTTCCCTGTATTGCCAACGGAAGGCTTGGGTCGTGTGTTTGAACTGAAAACATTCAATAATCCCAATCTAAAGGAATTTCCGGATCCTCAACAATTTCCTCGAGTGCGACGCTTAGTTTTGTCTTACGCCTATCATTGCTGCCAGTTCATGTCTCCTGATGGTGGAAACTCCCCGCCCGAATCTTCACTTCAGGAGACCGTTTGGTACCCGACCGACAACGGCTTCGGCTCTGCATTATCGTCATTAAATCTCACAGAATTATGGCCGGTTGTAGGTAATATTTTTGGCTGTTCTTTAATTAATGCTGAAAAATCAGATGCAATTAATTAAAGGGTGCAAAGTGCAAAGGACAAAAATATATACGTCGTTGTTTGATATATCACAACCCCTGTGACATTTAACTAAAACTAACGAACCAATTGCGAAAATAAGCAGCACACGTGCAATTCTGCAACAAAATTTAGGTTTGTATGTACATGTGCAGAAAATAATCTAGTACAAATGTTCGTTTAAATTAATTAAAAGAAAAGAAAAGCCAAAACACATAAACTATCTACAGAGATTCTTGTAAAATAAAAGCACTGTATCCTAAAACATTGTGTGTCGGTTCGGTAGTGGATGAAAGAAATAGATTATGCTCCACTACGGCTATTCTATAGAGCTCTACTATTTGAGATGATTGTTGTTCCAGTAGAACACTGCACATAGAGCAAAGCAATGTTAGAGTTTAACTATCCGTATCCACCTCTCTTCCAGAGATTTGTTCAGTTATCTTGCACACCGAAATGTAGTGTGCGAAGCCTTTCCTACTGTCATTTCTTTTGAAGCTATAAATTATGATGAGAAAAAACATAGACAAGAAGACAAGCATTGCCAATCTGCTCGATTTTTTTGACTTTCTATATCTTTTTCCTTGCATTACACTGTGAGAGGCGACGTCACTCTAAAACTCAATCAACATTATTCACGTTTAGTATAATCCTACTTCTCTTTTACATTTGTACTGGGATCTGTTTGTAGTAACTTACATAATAATAAGTAATATCACCAAAACAAAACACTGCTTTCTGGTACTAACATGTGCATGTGCATGCATACACCACACTGAATCCTTTTCTCAGAAAATTAATCGAAAAAAATCTATTTAATTTTTATCAAGTAGACAACGTGATTTGAGTAACGTATGTAGTATTTTTCAACAATTCCTCTCCGCATCTACCACCACCACCAAGTAGTATGGATGTCAGGGTGTTCCGGCTCAATCTTTGAGTGATGCCTGTTTTTTCATGCTAAAATGATAACCCACTACTTGTATAAGAGGAGGAAATACCTGTGGAGACATATAGACACTTGATAGAAAGTATACGATCCGAGTAGTAGGATGTAATGCTTTAGAATGTTGATTTACTGCTTACCTGACTTGACATCTGCAGTCATGTAATATATCATGATAGGAGAGCAGGTGCTCTTGGCATCAAAATCGAATTCAAGACAACAGATTTTTTACTGTAAAATCAGTTAGCCTAACAAAATCAATTGTATTGTTTTATGACAGCAGTTTGTTGTTGCATTGCATACAAATGTCTACTTCAAATTCAGCTCCCAACTCTGATGTTTTCGGCCATATACCTAATTATTTATCGTTATATAGGGATTTGAGTAATTTCTGTTGTTAATTTATTGCTTGATTAGATACTTTAGAAGATTAAAATGAATGATAAATGGTCGACATTTACGGACGTGCCTTGTTAAATTGTTAAGAAGGCCTTAATGCATTTACGAAATACACGTCTAATTGGAAAAGTGGAACCAGGTGGAAATGAGGTCGTTGTAATGGAATTTTATTTTTACAGTTAACATGTCAAACAAAAATGAGCTAAGTAACGACTTTTGGAAATCATTTGGACCGTCTTTGACGACCGGAGCATCGAACGTCGATGTGGTCGGGGGTGATGAAATTTTCTCTGAGCGAGGCAGACTATCCCCGTTTTCTCAGCAAATCGAATGTATTCCTCTTCCGGGTACGAACCCAGATGTATTTATAAGCAGTATTAAGTTTACCCTGTATATTATGTTACAGGGCGGCCTGTGTAATGTGATTGCAAATAGAGGAAATGGATTATAATGAATTTCTTATCGTCTGCTGTGCGGTTTATTTTAGGACCGTTTCTGCCTTGCAATGACTTATTCGATTGGTGGACATTGAGATGTGGGGTGTGGGTTGTTTTTCTGTTGGCTCTCATGGGAAATGGAACCGTTGTGTTTGTTCTCATATTTGCCAGAACGAAAATGGACGTTCCTCGGTTTCTTGTCTGCAATCTTGCCATTGCTGATTTCTTCATGGGAGCCTACCTAGGTAAGAGAATATGCGCTTATGGTTGGTCTCTTTGCCTTTCTCTCTTATCTTTTCTCACCGTATACGTGGACATATAAACCTACGTCTATATTCTAAGTTAAACTTCACTGCTGTTCTATTAGATGAAACCTCTGTCTCTACCAGATACCACCAAAAAGTAATTATGAGAGTAAGTGTGAGCATGTGGTCTCGTTTATATATGCTTTAATATGTATATATACATATTCCAGTATGGGTACCTACCTTAAAGCAAAGTGTATTCTGACTTCTTGGTAGAGATTATTACAATTTTCAGTCTTTTTCAATTATCTTTATGATTTGTGCTTGTAACTGCATTTACCATACTGTTTAATATTAAGAGAAAGCAAAATTTCTGAATAGTTTTACTATTCGCCAATTTTTTTACATTTGATTGTGTTCCAGGTTTTTTAGCGGTGGTTGATGCGGCTACATTGGGAGAATTCCGTAAGTTTGCGATTCCGTGGCTAGCTGTCAACAGGATGCCAGATGGCTGGATTTCTCGGTGTTCTGAGCTCCGAACTTTCAGTGTTTACGCTAGGTACTAGTAATTTTTTCAATATTTGTTCCGGTAGGATTTGTATTTGGGAACTATTTTATTAATATGATTTTTTCACTCTACCGAAAAAACCCTGAAAAACCCCGAAAAACCTGAAGCGATAATAACCCTTGAAAGACATTACGCTATCACCCACGCTATGCATCTAAATAAGGTAAGCCATAATACTCTTACTAAGTAAGAATNTAATATTAATAGTCCATATAGTTTTTGCCAGAGTGTACCTTGTAATTTTGTCATTTCACTTAGAGGGAAGCTTTTCGTGTAGGTAACTTCTTAGCAATTAGGTAGCCTTTTATCGACTTGGCACTCCGTTCACTCAGAATCACTTTTCTCTGTAAATTTGCATGTGATGTATGGTCTTGTGGATTAATTTGGCTGAGTCACACCAAACTACGGGTAAATAAGGAAGTCTAGTGAAGTTTAAATAATAGAGCAAAAGAGTAATTGAGGTTAATAATGTTGTAAGTCCTTAATTGAATTGTCGTGTACGAGTGGTTGGTGTGTGCGTTCGACGGTCTTTCCAATTTGCGACTCTATTTTGTTCAGAGATTATCGCTCCGACACGCAACTTACATCATGATTCTGGGATGGATTTTTGCTCTGCTGATGGCTGTACTTCCACTATTCGGAGTATCAGATTATCGGAAATTCGCCGTTTGCTTACCATTTGAAACTGGGGACCCGGTGAGCAAGGGCTACGTCGTCTTCCTAATGTTTGCCAATGGAGTGGCATTTATGATCCTAATGGGATGCTACTTGAAGATGTACTGCTCGATTCGAGGATCGCAAGCTTGGAACTCTAATGACACGCGAATCGGTATGGATATAATATGATTGTTTTCGTTTTCAATGAATAGTATTAGAAGCTCAGAAATACATGAAGATAATTTATGGAAATACATATTTATTATTACTAAAAGGGAATAATACACTTGCTTCAATTAATGAGACAAAAATAACACTATTCCTGCTACACAGATTTGTTGATCAGTTGGCATTATGATACAAAGCAGCAGTAGAATAACCATATGAAATTACAAATCTATGCTCGCTACGTACACAAGTTATATAGTCATTGTTTTCCTGGCCAGAATTGTCGTACTTTCGAACGTGGGCTCTAGGCATGGTAGGTAAAATCTCCTTAATTATTCCTTGAATTGTTGAAACACTTTCCCCGAAGCACTTTAATTGGCAAGTTACATCCGATCTCTTTGAAAACAAAGTTAAGGGTTTAGATTTCTCAGGATCAAACGATCATCCTTGTTTATCAAGGTTCCTCTTTGCAAACGGCCGAGCTTTAGGGAATGTCACAATATAAGTCGCAAAATTTCTCTCGTTGATGCAGTTACGCGATGAAAACAGAAATTCCCAGGCTGAGGCTAACTCCTCCATCCTTATCCAACAATTCCACATAGTAGAATTGTCACAATCCACCTTTTTTGTTATACAAACCTGAAATTCCAAATAATTTCTGTTATAAAAGAGTGCAGAATAAGTAACTACTTAGAACTAATGAATACTCCTAAATATTTTTCATATACATGCATCTGCAACATTATTTTATCATACAAAGTGTGTAAATTGAACTTATAACCAGTTGGTTTCTGATCGCGATGTACCATCACCCACAGGTATCACAGACAAAGATTTTTACGTGGCTTTAAATGGTCAGAGCCACATGGTCTAGCCTATATTGTAGGTGACGTCCCATAATTTTCGTTTCCCATAACTGCTCCAGAGTTTCTTTGATATCAACCACCGCGTCCAAGGACAACATATTTTGGCTACACTAGAACAACTTATACGTATATGTAGCTCTTTTTAAGGCGGTGGGTTGACCGAAATCTCTAATTTATGAATTTTACGGTTAGACATCATGAACAAAATCTAAATAGACCTGAAGATTTTGCGTTCGCAGCAAGTGCTATCTTAACTTAAAGCATTACAACACAACAATGAACATTTAAAAAAGAACATTGTTCTTTGTTCTGTTACAGCTAAACGAATGGCTCTTCTCGTGTTCACCGACCTCCTCTGCTGGTTTCCTATTGCTTTCTTCTCCCTCACCGCTGTCTTTGGCCTACATTTAGTGTCGCTTGAAGAAGCGAAAGTTTTCACCGTATTCGGTAAGCTGTCATCTTGTTTCCGATCAAATTGTATTTCATGAGTTTTTTAAACGTTATGATGTAATATGTTTCATTTTAATATTATAAACATTGTGTTCTTAGTCCTTCCTTTGAATTCCTGCTGCAATCCATTTCTCTACGCCATTCTTACGAAACAGTTTAAAAAGGATTGCGTACTCATTTGCAAGGTGAGAATTTTCTTATGGATCTCTATGCACGATGTGATGCTTTCCAAAATCGATCCTTATGCCGTGTATCCTTTTTATTTCGTATGCATCTACAAATTTCTTTGACATTTGTGCGTCAACTCAAATCTGAATTAGTTTCATAAACTAATCGGCGCAATTTAACTGGGATTAGTTTTATAAACATTTAATTCCATTCAATCATTGCAGGCTATTGAGGAATCTCGTGTGACCCGAGGAATTGGGCGTTGCCGACACAGCTCAAATTTCAGCAACCGACAAACTGCAGCTAACACTGGAAGTCTGGTAGAGAAATCTTCTAAAGATGGGCAACCATGCATTTGCCATTCAGGGTTGGTGACGCAAATAAATTATGAATTTAGTTTATGCAGCCTGCAGTCTAGAATTGAAAAGAGGGAGACTGTGCAAATACAGTTTATACTCACCTTTAGAATAAATATTATATAAACGCTGCCCGTTACTGCTAGATGGGTTTAGGTTGTACAAGTACATCATTTCCTTGTTCAACATTATTTTCATGAGGTTAATGCAAATACGCTTACAACATTTAGAATTATGAACCGTTTCCATAATTTTTTACTGTCAGCTGGCAAAGGTTCAATATTCAGCGTATGATAATCTCGTTAAACTGTAAAGATAAGAAGTCTGTCCTCCAGAGGATGTTCTAGTTATGGTTGTTGATTCATTCATATACCTACCTATCTACTTTTCACATGGATGATTTGATGTGATACTAATTTCCTAAATGTGCAGTTTACACCCGGCCGGTGGAGACGTCAACGGGAATGCCAAGTATCGATTCATTCCTGCTCCGGAACGTTAGTTAACTTATATATTTAATAAAATTTTAAAGCTAATTTTACTGATTACAAAATAAAATGAAAAAAATACATTGAGCCAAATGTAAATATAAATCTAACACAGGGTGGAGCCGTTATGGTCCTCTTGGACGCTTCTTCTCCCGCTACATTCTTTGCCAAAATAACAGCAAAGAAGCGAACCGACAGGCAAGCAAATACATTTCATTCTCATTACATTTTCAGTCGTAGTAGCTGCGGAATTGCATTTGCATAATGCTCCGTTGAGATTTGATTTGCATTATGAGAGTAAGTCAGCTATTAAAGATAATATGTAAAATGAAGTTGTGACGACGGCATTCAAACAGTATTTTCATTAGGCGAACTAACGTGTGCATCCAAATGCAATGACTGCGAATGAAGCTTTCAAAATTCGTGAAGCTAAGGTGGCTTTCAGACTCATAACAGTAATTAAGAGTGTACAGTGTACAGTGTAGTGCAGCTTGTACTGGTTCTGGCAAGGACGAATCAGGTTATTGCTTATTGCGTATGCAATAAGGGAGCAAAATCCTTCGTATGAACACAGTTTAGTAATATTGTGAATTGTTGGTGCCTAATGCGGCGTATCACATCATTCAGAGTTGTTCTACTTAGGACAACATAATGGAACAAACGGTTTTCACACGTTTGTACTGCAATGATTAAAGTGTGTAGGTATATATATACACATATATACTACTGCTCCGTTGGAGTGCGACGTAATGGTTTGGGAAATGAAAATGATTTTGATGGTGGACAAAATTACTTGGAAAGTAGTTTCCTTTTGAAGTGAAGATTTTATTGTCTCCTGTGCCGATTGTCCGATTCCAAGGCATGTACGTGGCAGGAAATCGAGTAGATGTGTTTTGTATAAATACATTAGATTCCTGAAACTATTCTCTGTGGTTACTATTTGTCCGACCAATACCTTTTCCTACAATTGTACCAAATTACACATTAATAGTAGAATGTGTATGTTGACTGTGTATTTGTAAAGTTTATATAGGGTCTACTAACTAATAACCTGCGTGAGTATATCACCTCCTTTGTGTCAATTCAGGCTCGTGATGACTACCGAATGCGAAACGTTCGACGCTATCTCTACAACTCAGCTGCAGCCAATTACCCGGCCGATGCGCAAAAACATCAAAGACACCCATCCGTATCAAGTGACAATTTCAGCTCATCTCGTTCGGATTCATGGCGTGTTCAGGTACGCTTACTTATACGTAAACCATCAATTTAATTTATAGCCTGTATACAAAACACATTAAGGTGTCCCACCAAAGTGGCCCCTGATTGCGAATATACGACAATTTTTGTATCTACTTTATGGCTACTTCATAGAACCTATTACATATTAGAGCTACATGTGAAACTGTGAAACTTGTAAAAAGTTCCTGTACACAGCAGCTACATATTATATTACACGCTGTTTCGTTGTGGAAGAGAATATTAGGTACTTTAATATATTTGAAATGGCTTTTGAAGAACCTTTTAAAACTTAAATTGTAATTACATACATACAGTAAAAAAAACTGTACAAACAAAACTGTTGTAAAACTTTATTTGGTTAATTAATGTTAATGAATTCGATTCATTGAACACTCAACTCTGCGTATTAATATATAATAATCGTCATTCTTTTTTAGTCATTGTAGGTATTTTTTTGTGCTTGTTTGTAAGTTAACGCTATTATAAAATTACACGGTATCTCATAAAAAATTCTCCTAAAAACAACCATCATTTCATTATTACTGCAATATTTGCTTTTATTACATTTTCTCTATATGTATGATGTTCTGCTGTTAGTTGAAACAGACGTAGATGTAGCACTTCGTCCGAATAAAAGTGGTCAATGAGATTACTGTTATATTGTTTTAATAGGGTCGTTGTGGAATACCACTGCGTCTTCTGGAACCAAGACGGCGTAACTCTTGGGCAGTAACTCGAAAGCCCTCTCAAGACTCGAATCTGTCAAGTAGTCGTAATGATTCCTCGGCCACCTCAAATAGCACTGGTATTGGATTGTTTTGTTTGTATTTATTATCATTATATTTTAATTTTTAAATTAGTATGTATTTTAAAAATGGTAAACAACAATAATGTTAATAATCCGAATTCGGCAATTATTTAAGTATATTTTAATATAAGCAATGCAAGTGTGTTTTGTAAACTCACCTTTGACCCTCGATTTTTAACGCTCGCTTTACATGTCTTGGGTGTTTCAAACGATTTATCCACACGATATCCACTAGTGTTCTCAATCTATCCATAAAATGTTGTATTTAAACACTTTTAACTACTAAATATCGATTCAGAATAAATGATTACCTCAGGTGGCGATGGGGGCTCTGCTCTGTTATGATAACAGGAATGATCATAGGCGAACGTTAATTTACGAGAGTGAATGTGCCAACTAGAATAAGGAAAGGGTGGAGGATTATCAGAGTAATCACACTCTTCTTCACTTTTAAAACAGAAAATGAGTGAGACGCTTCTTTCGTCGTATAACGTTTATTTAATACTTCACATGGCGGGTCTTCTCGGCGCACGGTCATTTTTGAGGAGACTGTTGAAAGAAGGCACGATAAATAAACATTTATGTTTATTATCGTGTCTTCTTTCAACCAATTTTTGCAGATGTAATAATGACGAAATAAATGTACGCGCATATCTTAATAAATAGTTCATATTTAGTACATTCGTAGTTAAACATCTATGTGACTCACTCACATCAGATTCATGATAATGGTACGCAAACGAATATAAACAATTATTAATATAGTAAAATGCTTTACAGCGACGTGGCGTTTGTCACGTTCCAGTGTCTCTAGTGATGCAGCAAGTCATTCAGGCGGCGGACGGTCGTCCTTTAAAAAGATCTCTACAGCGAACAATGCCCCGCCCTCCACAGCAGTCAACGTTAACGTTTTAAACAGGCCCAAAGGTGTGCCGACGACAACAAACCAGGTAGCTTCAAATGTTCCAGGTACTAGTCAAGGGAATACTACAATAAACCCTGCAGTCATTACCGAAGAAGAGGTGATCAGCATTAGTCCAACCGCAGGTCAGGTTAGTCAGGTATTACTAGCCCAAGCTTTACCTCAAAGAAAAGGTAGCGGATCGAAAGCGGAGGCATTGAAGCAGAAGAGTGGCAAGAAAAAGAAGGCGAAAGGGAAGAAAAGACGAAAGCACAATGTGGACATCATGACAATCATTGACGATGAGGAAGCCAGTGCAAAAATAGCGACGAATCGACCGCGACTGGTTCGTCAGTCTGCTTTCTTCTCGGAGGAAGTGGTCATTGAGCCGGAAGTGTGCCCCGTGCATGGGCCACTGATTCCGGGCACGTATGACGATGAGAACGATGAACAAGATGCTTGCTCCGATATTGACTCTACAGACTCTGAAGATGAAGACGAAGATGACGATGAAGATGAGGAGGCTGATCAATTGGGCAACGATCCCACAAGTCCAATCCTGAGAAAACCCTCGAACCAGATTGGCATCGCTCTTGTGATAGTCCCTCGGAGACTGAGTACGATATCTTCAAGGGACACAATCTCGATTCGTAGTCGAGAGGACGCTGCTGAAGCCTACAATCCTAGTACTAGTAATAATATTCCTATTCCTGGCAGTTCAAGTGCTAGCAGTAGTCCTACGGCTTTATTACTTCCGGGGGGCTCTGCTGCTGCTGCTTTTGGTCGGAGGAAAATGTCTGAACAGCCAGTCAAATTCTACGTCGTGCCCGCGACTCCAGGCTTAATTAATAGTGCAAAATGGCATAGTATGTCTAGTGTGGAAATAATCAATTCCCCGCAGACACAACCTCAAGTTCATCACACTGTGGCTCAGCCTCAATCTCGTTCTCAATCCCCCAGGGAGGCCCAACAGCTCGAAATGAGAAATCTGGACGAAATGATGTCCTCGATGATCGAGGTTGAGGTTGACGAAGACTCTATCAGTGAACAGATGGACTCTGTCGGACGATTTGGTGGACCCAGTAGTAGCAGTAGTAGTAGAGATCCGAATGAGCGTCGGGTTTCCTTTCAATTACCGACAAAAAATTCTCCTGAGACTCGACCTGACACTTCGTGATTTAATGTTAAGAAAACATGAGAATGTAATTCGTCACTGAAAGGTACAGCAGAAATGCATTGCTCTCTTTTTACCATCTAAGAATTATTATACACACCATACACGTAAGTAGCGATATACAATATTACACTTTGCTGCATACGACAAAAGCCAAATTATTACTAGCTTTATACGGTTCTTGTTTGCAATTTGTAATAGAGTTTTTATATTATAGCATCTAAATAGGTAGTATATACATATATATAATTCGTTAAAAGGAATTCTGTTACAGTACAATGCCTCGAGCGAGATTGATTTGACTTCCCATGTTTGAAATACATACTAGTTCTTATTATTATTGTTATTAGATATAAAAATGTCATTTTAACCAAGTCGTAGAGCCATATTGTGTGATATAGCATTCATAGTAGACAAATATTTTTCCACATTGTGCATAGTCTGTACTTTCTGCTCATAATGTAACTCTAATTATGTGCTATATATGTAACAGAAATCGCTCAAATAACGCTTGCAAATCTTTTAAGTTTTATATAATATATCAAATTGAGAGAATTCTTTTGAAATTGTAAAAAAAGTTACACTGGTTTTAGAAAATGTATCTAACAATAATGATGAAGTATACCGTTAAAGTGGTCCAAATATTTATTTTGGATCAATATAAAAGTGTTCAACATTTTCTAATTGTGTGTGTTATATCCGCTACCTCGACTTTTTCTTTGCACGCATGACCTATGATAAGTTTAGATGCAAATATAAATCATAAATCATAAACAGGTACGTACAGGTAGAAAAGAGTATTAGAAGAGTCAACAAATAAACTAAATACGTATTTAATAACCAGTATTGTGAGCTCTTGGAAATATTATTTATGTAGAACAAAACATAAACGATGCAACTGTGATATTTTGTTAAACAAATATTTCTAATAATTAATACAAACATGATATTAAATTACTGCAGCTAGAGATATAAAAATATATTGTTATGAAAACACATAGATCGAAATTCAAAATCTTATTTGTCATTCTTTCGAAACCGACCCCACCTAATTTTAACATTATAGTCCTCTCAAAATACAGTTTTGTAAACAAGAACATGTAAAATAATAATCACAAAATTATAAGCATTTATCTATTCATTTATAATATAAATTAATTCTCTAGATTATTCAACGGAAACAAAGGAACTGCTACAACAGTAGTAGCAATCTTTTACCTATAAATGACGTGTACCTTCTAACTAAATACAAATACGTATAGTATAATATATACACTTTTGCTCGCCCTGAAACAGAACGCAGATATTTGAAATAATCTAAATAAACTTTGAATTGGATGCAAATCAATTAAAGTGACAATATGTATATTCACATTCAGTTGAAAGTGTGTGAACTATAAGCTTTTGTCTCAATCTATGTTTTCACTACTAATATTAACTAACGCATAATTTCATGATTAAATGACAATTGAATCCATCATTCGATTCAGAATAATTAGTTGCCAAAATGTGTATGTTCAAATAAATACATCTTGTGTGTAAAAAAACATTATTTAGTAATTGAACTAAAATCAATATTGTCATACCATACAACTCTTACAGCAAATAAAACAATTATTATAATCTCATTGTGAGTACTACTTAAAACAATACATCATATATGTTTGAAGATGTCTGGGTCGTTAATACCTCTGTACAAAATAACCCGATCCGCTCACATATTGAAAAGGCCTTCGTAGATTTCGCCCTCTAAAATGGATAAAATGAGAGATTTAAAAATTACTTACATCTTTTGTCGGAGTCCAAATATTCTGCCGTTAATTGGGTACTCTAATTTAACCAATTGCTTAAAAATATATGGTTAGGTTTGGCCTAACCGTACCCAATTAGTCAAATGAATCACCTAATTATTACAGAATACTTGGACTGATACGTTTTCCTATTGTATCATTGCGTTGGTTTCATGTATTATTTAGGTATTCATTATCGGTATAAGATCATACTTTGCAGGATTCATAATTAGCTTTTCTCTTGCAAACTCGGACGGACCAGCGTATTCTCCTAGAAGGAAGTCTGTTTCTAAAAGTACATCCGTACAGTACAGCAACCTTTGCAGTTGCAGTACCACCATACAATCACACCATTCTGAAAAGTCTTCTACAGCGTACACATTTAATTCTTTTTCTATGTCCTACAATGAAATCAACCATTGTTAATCCTCATTAGATGTATGTTGATACATTGGTAGTGACAACAACAACTTACTCGAATGGATGGATCATTTGTGGCATTTCTTTCTTCTCCGTCTTGCTCTAACTGAAGGCAAAAATGAGATGGAACTTTCGGAAAATCAGTGCTTAGGGAAATAAGCGCTGTCATTTTTGCTGAAAAAGAACGATTTTACTATCATTTTGAAATTCAAAACCTGATTAATCATTTTACCAGTGTACATTACTCACCCCTCCCTCGTTCAACCGTAGATTTAAAAAATAAGTTTCTTTCATTCACAATTTCGATATCAACGAAATGCGCAAATGCATATGAAGTAAACTGGCTAAACTGGATAGGCTCCCACGAAGTCAAAACTGACGAATTCTTGGGTGGAAAAAGATGTTTTGCTCCATCAGGGATTTTTGCAGATCTGGAATCTGAAGACACAAAGTAACGATAAAACGTACACATACAGAAGACATTAGACTAATATTTTGCGCCATAATGGAAAAATTCTATTTCTTCTACCTAGCAATTTCAGCTGAAGCCAGAGTTTTTTCTGATTAGACAGTCGTTTCCGAATAACTTTTAGTGTTTTATCCACATTTATAGTTTCTTTTTGTTTTTCTTGGGTAAATTTTGTATCTTTCTTGTCACTTTGCTGTAACAGTTAATAGGAACAACTTTTATAGTAAGTACATACTAGCTTGATACAATCGAAAAACAAATTTTAAAATATTACGTCAAAGCAGGGAAACAGACATGGAAAATCTAGACCGGCTAATTTTTGAGCCCATTTATAAGGATGGCCCACTTCAGTAAGTATTTCTGAAAAAGTTTCTACGTCAACTGCTTGTAGCATAATTGTGTTCGCAGGGTTCGGAGATTCCACACCAAAATCATTCGAAAATAAATTTGTGAGGACTTTGTCGGAATTTAGAATAGTACTGAAAAAGTAAATCAAAATTTCATGTACAATTTAAAATGCATAGGTTTAAACAAATTTATAAAGTAAGAGGACTTACTCGGACAATGACACCCTATTGATGATTGGGTCCACCACTTCGACTTTGGACTTTACGGTAACGATTTTTAATTTGACCAAATAAAAAAACTGAACAGTTATGCACTCTCCATCTGGCATAATACAAATTGTATATCATACATGTGCATTTACAGCATTTAAACACTCATTAACAACATATTTAAAAAGCACCTTTTGTCCTAATGATCCACTCAATCCATAATGGATGCTTCTGTATAATTTTATTTTTTCTGTCTTCGATACTTTGAATGAATGAACTACGTTTTCGTAATGGCCTTCTTGTAGAAACCTTTAAAAAAATTGTTATTTAGCAGTCCTATAATGGACAGGAAGTTCACCTAGTTTGTAAATACTCACCTCATCCGCATCGAAATTATCCTCTTGTTCTTTGTCAGAATCTGAATCATCGTCTGGCTCCTCATTTTCCGGCGTCATGATTACATCTTTAACGGATTCCACATCTCCACAAATACCAATATTAAAGTTTATCGGACCTAGACCATCTGGAGTTTAATATATAAAATGCTATCATGAGCATGACAGTATTTTTATCTGCATGGTATTGTAAGATACGGATGGGCTCGCATTACCACGAGAATCCTGATAAGCAATTGATTGCACAAAGAGAACGTATAATGGTGCAGGCAAATGCTGAGAATTTTGGTACTGTTGTTTCCGCTCCGTTATATTAATTCCTAAAAATTCTTGTAGTGGAACCGTCGACTACAAAAAGATGTTCAATTATTTCATGATTTAGAATAAGAGTAATTATTTTTTGTAAGTTTATTGTAGTGGACTTAAGAAGTCATGCCTGCTTCTTCCAGAACGTCCGAACTGGTTCGGGGGATTTGGGGAATAGGTCGCCTTCGGCGAGGACTATAAAACTGAAGAACAGACCGCGGTTGGGTCTGGGGGATTTCAGTTTTTCCGTTCGCGTATGCTCGGATCGGGGGATTTTGGAAGATTTTGCAAGCAAAGAAGTACAAATCAAAAATGCATTTATTAACCTCCAACGTTTTTGACAACAGTGGTCTTAGGTTATCCAGCTTGAATTGCTCATCATCTATAGTTTTTGCTACAGTATTCTTCTCAGCTTCTAGTGCCGCAATCTGCTCCGTCAGTTTTTGCCTTTGCATGTACTCATACTCAAGTCTGGCAATTCGAAGAAAATGAGGATCGGTTTTTGTTTTATCCTGTCGAAAAGCAAATTCCACTTTAATTTAACCTTGTCGAAAAGCATCAACGCAGCTCTTGTAGCTAATTTATTTAAATCGATCTAAACCAAAGAGACAATGTCATTTATTTAAATTTACTGCGGTATTACCTCCTTTGTTATAGATTCAGGTGCTTCAGCGTAGAATTGCTCAACAGGAATTAAATCAATTTTAGAGTCAGCTCCTCTACAAAAGTACGCACGAAACACTGTTAAGTTAACATCATTTAAGGAATTTTAATGAGAAGGTTGAAGACCTACTTATAATCTTGCACTGCTGCTACTTGTTTCGTCAAATGAGTAGCCTCGTACAATAAATTCTGTAGTAATAAATGATCATAATCGACCTCATGTCGCAAATTTAGACCTTCTTCTTTGACACTCTTTTGCTTTAATTTCATAAATCGATTTCTTCTACGTAGCTCCATTAACAACATCAAACCCTCTGTCTTTAACTTTTCAATTACATCCTGCGATACAGAATTTATTTAACATTATAACTATAATGTAACTTGTCAATGTATATTCGTTTAGTAATTTTATTGAGCTTACTGTGGTCACTTTTCCAGACAATTTCAAATTGAATATCTCAGTCATTAGGTTCTCAAGTTTTCTACATGCTTTCATGTAGGCATCAAGCTCCTTGTCAATTTTTAAGTTCTTTGACTTTTGAAGTTCCCATTCAACGACCGACTAAGTTTTCAAATAAACACTACAATTTAGTATTACAATTTACTTACACATACAAATATAAGTATATAAGTAGTGAGAAATGAATTACATCGTAAACTTCTTTTTTTCCTAAAGAAAACGCTTTGTCGTCGGAAGTCGATTTGGACTGACTTGTACTAGTAGGACTGTCATTAACATTACCCGTTTTCCCCTTTGATACACTTTGTACAGTTATTTGCGTATCCTTTTTCTTGTCAGCAGGCTCACTTTCGGTGCGTAACTTTTTTGACGTAGATGACATTGCTTGTACAGAAGTCATTTCTCTCCTGGAGCTGTCCTTAATTCTACTGTTGGAGCGAGATGAGTTCGATGAAGAAGACGAAATCGATCTATCATTGCGATCACGATCTCGGCCAGATTCTTTAACCATAGCTAAAAAGTGAAAATAAATGATTTATTGTTATAATTTTAAACCATATTTTAAAGATTGTTTACTGATTGTGCTCAAAAATTGAATGCGTAGCGTAAGCTTACCTCTGCTTGTTTGATGTATATAATCGTTTCTAGTCAAGTTAAAAAAGGTTACTGTTATGGTTATGTTTACGATATGTTTTCACTTAATAATGCTTAGACGTTAATTGACTTGTATAAAAAATCATTTTTATAGCTTTTGAATATCTATAATGTGAACAAATTATGAATTTTTAAGTGCCTCTTCATGCCTCTTATTACAAAACAAATGCCCTAATACATAATATGTAAAATATCAACTAACGAATCAAATAACGTGGAAATATTTCGTCAAACAACCACCACTCAAAGTCAATTCGTCATAGTCAAACTGCATTCAGAAAGTTCTGATGCAATTTCATTTCATTTTGGTAAAATGATCCGAGTGAAAATTGAGTGAATGAATAAAACCAATTTCAGCAATAGAAAACTCACCTTTTAGAACAAGCAGTTTGCAAAGGTTTTTATAGCTAAAGTACTGTGATGCCGAATTTGATTATACCGCACTTTTTTAAGCGAAGAAAATAAGAAAGATCCTTGAGTTAGAGCGTTCACTGTCTCGTACCATAAGATTGGCAAACTAGGACAGGTGGAAAACAATTCATTTTGTGAAAAGCCCATTAAAAAGTCTTGCATAAATATCTACGTATTACGACAAGCTTAGTAAATTCACACACACGGTAGTTCAATGATAATATGCAGGCAGGGCAGATTAAAATGATTTATTTTTGCGAATTTTGTATCGGTAGATGTGTATATGGTGCACAACATCACGTTTTACTTTATTTAAATCTTGCATTAAAATACACTTTTAATAATTGTATGACTTCATTTACCCTTGTTCGCACCAAAGTGTCACTGAAATCGCTGCGTGCACCAGCAAACCCATGTTTCATATCTGGAAACCTTTTATGCTCACATTGCCCATCAAACACCGAGTTCAATTTATTTAAAAATGGAATCTGGAAAAACCAACATGTATCATA
>JABASC010002604.1:0-16884 GCA_019776185.1 Plutomurus gul | reverse complement strand
AAGTCCTATCTCTATAACATTAGACTTTGCACTTTACCAACGCTGGTGAAAAGGGCACATTCCAGTTACAAGAATGCGTAAATTACCAGGAATTAGTACTTACAATTAATACTGACTAATCTTTAATGAAACTATATCTTGTAAAATAATATCTGATTAGGGATTACGCAATCCATTTTTACTTTCTCAAATCCTTGTTACGAATAACGTACTAAAAGCGTCCTTTCGGTTCATGATTTGTGACAATGTTAGCTGATTAAAATAATACAATTCATTAACTGATTAACCTTGGATGAAGTTAAAAATACTAACAATGTGGTACGTATGTAAATATGTTGTAATTCGAAAATCCCCAATTACGACACAAACACACACTGAAGAGTCTTAATACGACGATAGTCCTGCATGACCACATGTACAAACGATTATGTGAAGTACCGCTTTCACGCACAGTTCACATGTTTCTTCTTGAAGCATGGTTAATTATCATCCAAAAAGTGTTTTCGGTTTCATTCTTGCCTAAATAATGAACAATCCGAAAAGAGACTGAGTCTTCCAATTAAAATTAAAAGCTAGAATTATGTCACAATACCTTACTTTTTGCTCTTGTACGTATTAAATGGATTTTGCGTCATTATTATATCCACCCATTTTGTCCATGCAGAAATACATACACTTCGAAACCTTGATATCACATCATCAGAAGAATAAATGTGGGCGGAAGTGCGAAAGTCCTACTCAATGGACATCATAACTGCAAAATTATCAGAATTCCGCTGATACTTAATCGGCCCGTGTGAAAAAATAGTATTACCACCATTGAAAAACGTTTGAAATTAATTGTAAGTACACCCTTAATAAAAAAATTTATATCTAAGTACTGTCAAGTGTAATCAATTCAAGAGTATAATGTACCTCAAACACCGGCCAACATTAGTATCTTATACATATAATTAGTTGTACATTGCCAAATATGTATGTTTGGAGATTATAATTTTACATGGTCCATGGTACTTCACAAAGCAATCACTTAATACAAATTGTACATCAACGGGGAATCATTCATTTTTTACATCCCTGTGTATTATATTATAATGGTATGTATTTATTGTTGCGCTTGGAGTCACGTAGTGAACTAGTGACCGGTCCATTGTCCAGCCCATGCGTGTCATGTTAATTGGTAAATAGTAAATAGTAATTTGTAAACTAAAATGAATATTTACTACATTTCCAGAATTTTACAAATGCAAACGAATATATGTATGCAATATATATGTATCATCGGTAACATTTAATGGATGGCTTAACAAATTTTCATTTTAAGTAAACACTGTAGTGTCTGTAAGTAATAGTCTTGTTTGTATGGTTTGTAAAGAGCGTTTTCAGTATGAGGGTGTGCGAATTTTAAAATATTTTATTTGCTTTTTGTTTAAAATAGAAAGAAGGGAGGTGTCTACTTTTTGGAACTGTTTTAAAAACCGTTGAAATCACCAATATATTTGAATTTAATAAACTGGACGCGTTGAGTCGACTTCTGTATACCACTATTATTTGTATTATAAATATATCCAATACAGTATTCTTATTTTAAAGCCTGACTGCTTTTCAGTCTGTGTTCTTGAAGTGTCTATGCACGTAGTCTAATCGTAGTCCACAAGGGTCCAGGTTTGAATCGTGGTTCGTAAATTCCTTTGCAAAAAGAAACCTGTCTATGTAACAGTAGGAGTAGGAGCTTAACTCCGTCAAGCTGCCCATGCAAATTTGCAAATCATTTCCTAGACTGCATGCTGATCAATGGAATTTGATGTAAGCCTGGCAGACCAGGGACGATAATGGCGGTACACAAGCTGCCTGTATTGATACCGGCTGCTTAATGGCGTTGCAAATGACCTCGGTGTGAGGCGAAAAATGTGTGTGTGACTTTGGGTTTCTTGGCTACATTTATTTATCTGTTGAGAGTGCGTGGTCCAATAAATCCGTATAAAAGGAGAGCTGGCAATACTCGGCTTCTCTCATCGTACCTACTTCTGTATAGTGCGGTCGTACTCCTGTAGTACATACAACATCTTCGTAGGCTTCTCTCTCTCTCTATAATTCACGATTCGAACGTTTCAATTGTGACGAATCCCGTCAAACATCGTACTCTCTCTGCGATTTTACACCATTGAATAAAAATTGATGCAAAATCATTGTGTAATGAAGGTCTTGTTGTGGACTACAAGCCAGACTTGGTATTGTGGATTCGTAGCCAATAAATAGTTGTAACACCCTGTATTTAGTGTAGCAGACATCAGAATTTTAAATGTTTATATCGGATCGGGATAGTATATTCTTTCAGTATCTGTAGTTCCGGTGCATCGTTTGTGGATATTACATCAATTTGCTTATAATATATGCTGGAATACTCCCGACGTGTTTATGGGAAACTGATAATACTCGGACGTGGATAATATTTCACAATACATTATCCCATAATCGGCGAAATACATTGTGCATGTGTTCGAATATGTACTTTGTTGTGTGCTGTCCGGAAACGAGAACGTAAAAGCGTTACTGAACTGACTGCCCGCGACAAGTACATACTATTGTGCAACTAAAGTTATTATCATAGTATCACAATTCTAAGGGTTTTCTGGTATACCTACACATAATTCTGTTAGCTACTTACGTTCTTACGTATTAAAAGTGTATGATTTACGATATAGTATACATAGAACAAGATATCCATCATTTTTAGGAGAAATTGCTTGGAATAAAATCTGCATTCACGTCTGGAATGAGACTATTAGGACAAAATTGACATATGATTACTGACAAAAAAGCACCAGTGGCATCAACGATTCAATAAAAAATTTATATACAAGTATTCTCCCCGTGAAACCCACCATCCGCAGAGAAAGAATTATTGTCGCAAAAGTTTATTGTAGTCTTATCACCTAAACCGACCAGCTATCCGACTGCTTACTATTCATCGATGGTGCATTATTGTACGTACATCTGCATTAGCAGAGTACCAAACCGTGCATCAATGAATTTTAGTGTCATTATTCGACACAACCATCGCAAAATCGGATTTCATAATTTTTGGGAATTGTTAGATGTTGATTCCATTGTACACAATTTAAAGTGTGCCACTTACCCCAAACGGGGTTGGCGGTTGGGAGGGATTATTAGCTACCTTACCATTCCTCAAAATACTGAAAATCCGATGTTTCGGTGGTTGTGTCGAATAATGGCGGGGTAAGTAATCAACCGTCCCCACCCAGCCCCCGTTTGGGGTAAATGGCACACTTTTAAATTGTGTCCAATGAAATCAGCATGGTATAATTCCTCAAAATACTGAAAATCCGTTTTTTTGGTGGTTATGTCGACTAATGATAAAGTAAAGTGGTTAGGTAACCCAACCCCTCCACCCCAAAACCAGAATGGAACATCTTAAACAACAAATTTCAAAGTCTGAAGCTCCATATATCTGAAACAACCTTAATTGAGAGTGTAGGGTAACACTCTACCTCTCATAGAGGTGGAAGGACACATAAAAACGCACTATAGCAGGCAGAACAAAGTGTGTCTGCTGGCTTTTCATCCGAACTCGATTTTGTGCGTGAGCCCCCCCTCAAAATTTACGGGTTTGTGAGTTCGTGACCATGAGCACAATGGAACTACTGATAAGAGAACAATGAGCATTGTTCAAGGATGTTTGGGTACAACTTATACTTTACACAAGCTGAGACCGTATTCGCATAACTGTACTCTTTCAGAATATGGTAGTAATTTTTGCTGAGTAACACCCACTGGATTGATTAATCCACCTCGATTTTCCGGCATCCGCTGGCCGAAACAGGATAAAAATGAGGTTGGACATAACTAAATTTGAGGTGACAATAACGAAGACTATTCATTCCTCGAAGCGATATGTATATTTGCCACTAGCGAGCAACATCCTGTCTCATCAATGAATTTTTACTCGTTTATTTAATTACTAAAAATTTCAAAAATTAATCCAAAGTCCTGAAGAATATCGTAGTTATTAAAAAATGGGAATGAAATTTCGTCCACTAATGTAGTATTTATTTTTGTAGGACAACATGAAGAATAATTTTTAGAATTTAGATTAAGGTTAGAATTTACTCCCGTCCGTTTCATCTAGATTGGTGTGGACGATATATGTAGTTAGTACATCAATATCTACAGCATTGGCGCATTCCTGTTTTAAAATTTCCACAGATCTATTAAAGTGGCTATTGAAATTGTTAACCCGACAGCCACCAAAGGGGTGTAAATTGACCTGTGGGAAAAAATTGGCAGTTTTGTGAAATCCTTTTTAAGAATGTATAAGCTCCTATTTAAAACGGCCAACCATACAATTTTGCCCATAATCGACTATTTCGCCGGGTGGATGGTCAGCAAGCAATTTAGCCGTTAAAAACTGCTTTTACCCATTTTGCCAATGGCTAGTTGACATTGACAAGTCAGTAGTACAAGTTTTAATGTGTTTGCTTTTAGCATTTAGCGTCTTTCGTTCATTTCACATCCGAAGTATTGATCGATATTTCAGTTGTAGCTATAGCTGGCTTTTGCAAGACGAGAATAAAATGGAGTTCGCTCACTAATGTGTAACATCCAATTGCCAGTGTAGCTTTGTGTGTCCCTATATTATGAAACAAAGAAGCACAGTGTGTGTTACAACAATACCGTTATTTTCACTTTTAGTATTTAATATTTTTTGCTTGGTCACAACAAATCTTCAGTCAATCAGCAATTGCTTGAATAACTGTTCAGGGGCAACAAGTTCACTAGATGTTGCAATATTTATTGACGAGCAGTCACAATTTCTGGGTATGTATTTACTTGTACGCCTCTACACAACATTGTAGAAAAGGTTTAGAATTAACACTAAATATTTACATTTCTAATAATAATAATTATAATTATTTATAGATTTTTTCCAATTTAATTTTGGAGGAAACAGCATTTCATTTCTTCCAAACAACAAGATCGAAGAATTTATTCATTGGGACTTCCGCTCCACCCTTGTGGTTCACACAACCTTAAAAAACCTTTCAGATCATCTGAACACAATCAGTAATATCAAAAAGAAAATATATTTGCAGCGAATAATAATTCTTATTGATGAGCCGGATGGAATAGAAAACGAGTTCGCATTAGAAAGTGGAACTTTTCCAAAGTACATAGATCAAATCAAAATGATCACCGTTGTTTCTGCCACTGACGAATGCCAAATAGACTCCTACAGCTTCCACCTGGAGAATATCCTCAGAACAGACACCGTCGGATCCAAGGATTTTTGTGGTACATTGCAGAATCCTCATGTACAAATGGCAATCACTATGGACCTTTCCGGAACTGAGATTAGAGCATCGGCGGCGGTGGGATGGTCTTTTGTCTTCAAATGAATTGATTATTATTTTTACTGATAAATTGATAAATTCGATACATTTTATTTTTTAATACAATGAAACATAAGATTAACTTTTGTGTGTTAAAATATTGACAGGACACAGTAGATAGTCATTTGGAGCACTTGATGGAGGATGACAAGGATGGCAATCTCAAGTTTCTGGGTGGAATCTCCGTTCAACTTTTAAATGACATGAGTGCAATGCTAAATTTCAGGTTTAATTAATGCTGTTTTTGCTTCTAATACGAAATCAATCGGGAATTGAAGTAAGGCCCATTAAAGTTTTAGCTGTATCGTCCATATCGAATACACTGCGAAGAAAAGTTTAAAATTCACGTGTAATTTACCATTTTCCAGGGAAATCATGAAGGAAAAAATATTTTTTTAAACACGTTCTATGATTTTATGGAACCTTTACTTCAACCGAATTCGATTGCGTATACACATAGATGCAGACTTCAATTGGGAATATTAGATTCGTAGATTGCATATTAATTTCTCACAGAATTAAGCCCTACAGAGGGGAATGGATCAAACCGGGAAAAAACAACACTTTAATTGGCAATTCTTCTCTAATGCTCATCAACGGAGGACTGGATATTCATATCAGTCATACGTCGTTACTTCCGTACAGAAGGCGTCATTTGGATTACTTACAACCTACAATTGGGGGCGGGTAATTATGGTGTTAAAATAAAGTCCGATTAGTGTTAAGTGTAATTTAAAATAATTGTTTCG
Organism: Plutomurus gul; assembly: GCA_019776185.1. Lineage (NCBI taxonomy): Eukaryota > Metazoa > Arthropoda > Collembola > Entomobryomorpha > Tomoceridae > Plutomurus > Plutomurus gul. The sequence goes on along the minus strand of JABASC010002604.1, from coordinate 10,724 downwards.
TTATCTAATCCAGAATTTGTACTCTTTGTGTAATCAGTTTAGCGGTGTTTTATACACAGCCCCCGGCTTATTTTTTTCGTGATCTTTATATTGCACCATTTCAAGGAACTCTGTGGTGCGCCGTCATTTTGGCCGTTCCGATTTTGATGTTTCTATCAAAGGTAGGAAATGTTGCGGTGATGGGCCAACACCCTATGGATAAAGTAAAATTTGTCGATGACACGATTTTGTGGAGCATTGGAGTTTTTGCACAACAAGGTATTAACTTGCAATTACAAGTAAATTTTCATTCCCATTTTCTCTTAATATCCATTTGCCATTACTAACTTGAATAATTTGTATTTTTGTATAATTATTTAGGATGGTTCATGCGACCACAAGTGACCTCCCTCAGATTGATTTTAATTATTGGATCATTATTTGGACTTGTTTGCTATGTAGCCTACGTGGCGGCAATAGTTTCCATTCTTTCTACAAGCGTAATGCAAATTAATACTTTCTCTGAATTGATTTATACGGATCTTCCTTTTTTCGCTGATAAAAATAGCACAACCATCACTTCGCTCGTCCACGTATGTTTTTACTTGATGATAATTTCATTGTCTGATTTTGGATGGAATTAGAAATCATCTTTAGTGTCACGAAATTTTAAAGGAATTGGAAAGCCATGACGAAGTGAACAAGAAAGCAGTCAAGCTCGTTCCTAGAGAGGAAAGTGTAGTTAAATTATTAAATACGAAAATTCCCTGCGCCATTTTCAGCATAACTTTGGTCTTCTATAATACAATTCGCTTTTATAATATCTCGGAATCGTGGATTTGTAAATACATGACTGTCACTCCCGTGAACAAGGGACCGACTGAAACCGCTATGGTTATACCTCAGAAATCAAAATACAAGGAAGTTTTCAACCACAAGTAAGTTTAAACTAAATTTTGTTTCCAACTTAATTTGCGCTTATTTTATTGCTCATTCTGCTAAATTGTAAAGCATAATCGCAAGAAGACCTCCGGAGTCACATCAGATAGAGATGTATTCTAGCTCTTTAGTAAACTTTTGCAAAATGTTTTTTATTGCCTATATATTACTTGAGAAAGTCAAGTACACTAAGACAAATCAGAGTCCAAAATTTGTATTTTTTATTTTACTTGAATTTGAAATATCACGTAGTATCACTAATATCACTTAAGTAGTGCTTTACTGCTGTAACATGCCATTGATTGAAGTTACATTTTAATTTCCATTATTCTTGAATCGCTGGAAAAAATTAATTTTGTTATTGCATCTTTCTTAGAGTAATATGGCTTAAGCAAATTGGAATAAACGACCGATATGTGAAGGAATATGAAAGCGGAATAACGGTCTCTTGTCTAGAAAAGCAGAATCCAAAGGAACCATTAGGTATGAATGATTTAGCGACATCATTCATATTTCTGGTGCTGGGACTGTTGATTTCCCTCTTTGTAATCGTGATAGAAAAAATATTCATTAAAACACTCGGATCAAAGTCAGGTTCGATCTTAGAAAAATGGCGACTACCAACGAAACAAACGAATGGTGGCACCAAGGTTGTAAATGCTAAATATAAAGGTGGTGGAAAAGGCGATATTTCAACCACTAGTCGGTACTTTAATTTAGAAAACAGAAATACCGTGCTAAATTATTTTGAACCACAATTAGAGAATAAAAACGGTCATCCATAAAATTATCTGTCGACTGTCGACTGTGATTTGCTTAAAAATGGTCCTGACGAGATGATAAATTTATACTTATGCTTAATCTTGTCCATGTAGTACAATTAATTAAGTAAGTAATGACAAAATAATTAAAAGAGAATAAAATGTCTTTCATTTGTCGTATGTCATCACAGAAATCAATGACTCCAATAACTACGCTCTAAATAAGTTGTGTGAAACTAACTGACTGCCTTCTGACATAGAGATAATATTCTCCTTTCTTCTCGTGAGTCCTGAACCAACCATGCAGCAAAATAATGAAATGGTGTTCCATGATTGACGACAGTAGTGTGGCTTCAGATTTCACTTTTGGCTTAACTTCGTCAAAATTAAAACGTCGAAAATTAAAACTATTCAAAATCAAATCAGTGTGTTTATTGAACGCAAAATAGGTTCTCTACAGCTGAGTTATATTTCTACAGCAGGTAAAGGTCAATTCTCCTTAAATTACGCCGAGAGCACAGTCATAGTCATAAAAAACAATGTTTATTTCAGAAAGGATTCATAGAAAGTCTACATATCATAGGAACCCGGTTCCTTTATCCAATACCAAGCAAGTACTTTGTATGTACATAAGTACATACAAAGTACTACAGTTCTAAGTACACGTGAATCCGAATAAATAAAAAGCCCTTTTGAAGAGAAAAAATTAGTATTTGAACTCCGACTTCTACTCGAATTCGTATGAATACTTTAATGTGCAAAAATGATGATATTAATTTTACCTAAAATGCAATTTTGCTTTGCTTTTCTGTTTAACTTACAATAAATTGGAATAGTACACCTAATATTTACTTCTTGTGCCATATTTCGGGTTTACTGAGTCAATTTTGTTAGTAAGTTTGATACAAATAATGATATTCTATTCATTGTAAGTTTACCATCAGAAATTAACCGCTCATTTTTGTGAAGCATAAAATTAGCTTACTGCCATTATTTATCTCTAGGAATCCTTAAAAATAATATCTAGTTTCCTTTTCATTCTAGTCCGATTTTTCTCATCCCTGCATTCTAGGTGGATAGGAATCTTGGCGACATGTTTCATCAGTTGAAATTTATTACGCTGAGCAAGGCATTAACAGCTCCATGAAGAAATATTTCAAATGGCTACTTTCTTTCTGGCTACTTCTGCGATTCTCTAGATTTGCATACGAGTCACCGAGTCATGATTTGCTTCGTAGACGCAATTCGATATGTCTTATTCTCACTGAACATAAGCATGACTAATACAAATAACTGTACAGTCTGTAACCTCTGTCATCGTACATCTTATCGCAAGATTACCCCTTTTTCCTGAACTGTTTACATTATTGCTATTGTGCCATAATTCATTTAGGTAATTATTCTTTACGTAAGCTCTCTTAGGACAGCGCGTTGATTTTCCTTATCTGCAGGCAGCTACAAAGGATTTTTTCTTGTGAGACTGGAGATTGGAGATGTATTCTTCACCCTACCCGACCCAGTGTTGTATGCTAATGTATAAACATGGTCATAATAATAGAGTGAGGAAATAATCTGTGTCCATCTACAACGCAATTTCGAGATTAGTGGTGACTCTATGGATTCCTGACTGTGCGTTGTTATTAAAGCGACGGGTCCAGTTATAGACTTGTTCATTTCTATTCTCATGCTGCTTAGAATTCGATGGATGTGTATTATCATGTAGTAATGTTAATATAACCACGAACACAGATCAAGATTATTTCTGTAGAAATCTGTGTATAACGTCTTTATTGTATGTATAACATTACATTCACTTTCAAGCTACGTATATATGTATTTACATTAGCAGTAGCAAGCAAGAGAGCATTCGTTCTTTCAGTTTCTTGTTGAAAGTCGCTCCGAAAAGGTTACAGAAATTGTAAAGTTCAACTCTCCTCTGCTTTTGAAATGGACTTTGAAAATGCAAGCGTTGTACGTCGAGGATTTCGCGATGAAACTAATAAAGGAGAAGAGTATACCGTAGTAATGAGACGGAATTAGTGAGCTCAGTTAATATTAAATTATTTTACCTGTATGTATTATTGCATAAAAGTGAATTAAAAATTGTTGTGATGTTCAAATTTTCAGTTTTAAAGTGGACAGCCCCATAATTTTAGTGGGTCTCGGCTTCTTCGGTCCCGTGCAGAAAGTTGGTGCGTACGACATCACATTCGATGTTCGCCACATTTACAGGGATTCTCCTTTAAATATGTTTGGGGTGTTTGGTTTGATGATTGGTTGGATGCGTGATCGGATTTTTGCCTGGATGTTTGGTCGTCCTCGTCGTGTTCCTAATCCTATTATAGGATCCGGTGTGACTTATTTGGTAGCCCAACAGCACGAAATGATGCACGTGGCCGTCGGGAATCTACGAATACCTGCAAATAAGTGGATTGAAGTCGGATTCGTCCTTGATGTGAGTTTTTTTGTTACTGTGCGTAATTCTTGTGTAATTTTGCAAACAAATTCAAATGTTGAAATGTGTAATAATAAATATATTGATTGTTCTAATGGGGTTAAAAATGTTTAACTTTTTGCAGGGTCCAAAAACTGGATGCATGAAAGAGACTGCTGACACTGATCTCTCTGATCAGGTTGTCGAAGATGTGCACTTCTCCTTTATGCGTGGATCCAAGCAAATGCCTCTGATGTTCTTCAAGTTGCAACAGGAGCCATGATTGAGTGAGATGGAGAAATTGCCTCATGCTATAGTAATTAGAATTTTTTGTGGAAATACAGATATGAAAAATTTGTTTCATACAAAAATATAACGTTTTATTGCCTTCTAGAACCAGTTATTAAAGTGAGTATTATACTAAAAATAACAATTCTGTATATTGTATAATGTAGTGAACTAAATGCCCCAAATCATATAGTACAGCAAACTAGTAATAGCAGTTTTTACCTGTTCCAGATTAAGTGAATGCATAATACATACCTATATGCTGTATACCTACATCTGTGTACTCCCCTTTTGTATGTACATATTACAAATTACACAATTTCAAAATATGCGAATGTAGTGGGTAGTAAATAGTTATTGTACAAATAAATTTATTTTGTCCCGATGATGAACAAATACTAATAATGCTGTCAACAGAGTTTTCATTCCCATATTATTAGTTAGCTACAAATACCTGCGATTTGGACAGATTTGGGCATTAACATTGGCCTTGCACCGTACGATTCGAGCAAGCGAAAAATTTAGCATTACATTCAGTAGTCGCTAAACAAACGTTGCTTTGGTGTGTAATACCCATTTCTAGTATGCTTTAATACATAGTTGTCACGATTTCACAAAAATGTGCCCTTTATGATGAATCACTGCTGTGGTTTGAAAACAATTTTTCATTAATCTCTACTATTTTTAAGGGAAATTGGAATGAAATGTGAAACTGAGAAGTAACGTTAAATACTTATTTGTTAATCTCCCAGGAGTGAAATACAAAACGAAATGCCCATCTCTTGATTCACAGTACAAATACTTTTAGTACATAATTTAGGGCTTCCACCTGCGGAAGGCGGATAGGATGTCGCATTTGTTATTTGCGATTATTGATTTTTGATCTATATATTAAGTATATGTACATATAAATGTAAGCGTAAATAGGTATTCACCTATAAATCACACAAAATAGAAAAATTAAGCATTTTCGAGCAGATAGAAGTTTTAATAACAAAATAATACTAATTCATCACCTATTCTCCAATATTATATTGGGGAATATATTTGCAATACTATGTATAGTCCATATATTACGTTACACCGTTACATACAGTTCAGCTTTTGAAATAGCTTTTGAAATAAACTCATCAAAATATCCGTATTGTATGCATTCAGTCTTTAACAATAATGTATGGCTGAAAACGTACTCCATGGTGGTTCACTATGCACTCGGATGCATTGTGATTGTGACGAACCATTAGGAGATGGTACTCTTTCTTGCATAAACAGTTACACATTATAATTCACTTGACATCGATGATATGACTCAGCTATTGGAATTCTTTACATAATAAAGTAGGCTCATAAGGTATTATGCATTATGTAAAGTGTAGAGTGCCTATAAATAAATATTACGCTCAATTTTGACGCAAATAAGTGCTCCATTTTAATAAAAAGGATTGGGCTATCTATGCAGAATGCATTACACGGAATTGCCATGAATTCTTCTTTGTGTGAGTGAGAAATTGAAGAAAGTGATGCTGTACGGTTGTCCTTTGTGAACAAGGGTAACGTTTAACGCTCTCAAACACACATACCAATACATTAAATATATTAGGTGAAACAACTTTACGAAACACATTATCAATGAGCACATACTTTTGTCTCACATGGTTAACTTTAGTTTTGTTTCCATTTCTACCCTGCAATTTTACATTTGACACAATGTATCTACAATCAATTGGTGATTGTTTGAGTAAATGTTGGCGAACAACAAGATCACTGGATGTTGCAATATTCACCGAAGAACAACCACTATTTCTAGGTATGTACCTTTACTTACACTGACGATGATTGTAAGTAGTAAAAAAATTATTATTTAATTACTAATTTATTTAATGATTTTTATAGATATTTTCGCAGCTAATTTTAAAGGTCATGGCTTCTCAATTATTTCTAAAATGATGATTGGAGAATTAGTTAACCGTGACTTTTGCTCCACATTAATAGTTCTGTCAACGTTTAAAAATCTTTTGTTTAGTTTGAAGAAAATTGATAATCTAAAGAATATATATCTGCCAAGAACCATAATTCTTATTGACGAGCCAGATCGAAAAGAATTTCAGTACACTTTAGAAAATGGGAGTTTTCCAAAATTCTTTGACAAAATTGAAGTGATCACCGTCGTGACTACCTCCCGTGAATGCCAAATAGACTCCTATCGCTTTCACCTAACAGCCGTACCAATTGTTAGAAGAGATAACTCTAAATCTAAAGATTTCTGTGAGACCATACTGAATCCTCGTACAGTCAAAAATATTGACCTAACCGGCACTGAAATCAGGGCATCCGCTGTGGTAAATTAAATTTAATTATCTCTTTATGCTTTTGGGGGATTCTCATTAAATACTAAACAATATCGATTCTGCATTCTGCTGCATTCTGCGAAACAAATGGAAAGGATACACCAGATAGCGATCTAGAGCACCGAATGGAAGATGACAAGGATGGAAATCTTCGTTTTGTGGATGGAGCAGCCGTTGACCTTTTAAATGATCTGAGTGAAATGCTTAATTTTCGGTCCGAGTGCTTTCTTAATTTTAAAGCTATAGGCAAATAATTTCATGAAAACATGAGTCTAAAATAATTGGGTCTGCAGTGTGAAACCATATCGAGGTGAATGGATCAGATTAGGACAAAACAACACTTTAATTGGCAATTCTTCTCTAATGCTCATCAACGGAGGACTGGATATTCATATCAGTCATACATCGTTACTTCCGTACAGAAGGCTTCATTTGGATTACTTACATCCAACAATTTTTGACGGGTAATTTGCAGGCTTGGGTAAATAAAATGCAAGAGCCAATTCATAATAATGAATTATTTTGATTTTTAAAATTACACATTACAATTCGCGGCCATTGCCTATCATATGTATAGTATACATTCACGCTACAAATTACACGCTAAAGCAATTTGGTTTACAATTAAAGTACGCGTGGATTGATTTTGGTCTCTCTTATATTTGTCAGCATAGCAGTATTTCTGACACAACCGGATGTGTCATATTTTCGCAATGTTTATGTTGTACCATTTCATCGAACTCTCTGGGGTGCTGTTATTTTGCTCATGCTGTCTCTGATGTTGGTAATGATGCTGGGAAATATAGCGCTGAAATATCAACGGGAAAATGATGAAAAATTTGTCAATGACATAATATTGTGGAGTCTTGGAGTCATTGCTCAGCAAGGTATATATTTTTATAGTTGATAATTGCATTAGCATTTTTAAAACTACATAAATTGATGCCTCTTTTACATTCCAAGGGTGGTTCATGAGCCCACAATCGAGCGCACTCAGACTGATTTTAATTATTGGATCCGTATTTGGAGTTTTCTGTTATGTGGCTTACACCGCTGCAATCGTATCAATCCTCTCTACAAATCCACATGAAATAAACACTTTCTCCGAATTGATCTCTTCGGATCTTCCTTTGTTTGCAGATCAAAATAGCAGTACTATTATTTCTGTTGTCCACGTGCGTAATAAAAGTGTAATATACTTAGCATTTGACAATTTTTTTAAAGAGGTTAATCATTTCGAATTTATTTGCGTGCATTTCGAAGGAACTTCAAGTCCACAATGAAATTAACCACAAACATGTGACCTTCCTGCCAAGAAGTGATTGCATACTTCAACTACTGAAGCAGCCTTCCGCCATTTTTAGTTTAACTTTATTTTTCTACCGAAGTGTACGCTATTTGGATATTCCAGATACTTGGATCTGTGAATATGTCAATGCGGTCAAAATAAATAAAGGTCCAACTGTAAGCGCTATGGTCGTACAGAAGAAATCCAAATTCAAGGAAGTTTTCAATTACAAGTAAGTTGTAAAATGTGCAAGACTGACTACTGACTGTTTGAAAAATAATTGACGGCCAAATACAAATTACCGTTTTTTAAAGAATCCAAAATTTTATGGTTCTTTAAAATGATAATGTGATAGCAATGTTCTTTAAGGAATATTGATGTGATAGCATATTTGGTAGTATTTTTAACTTAAATATTTGCAATCAATTATCTTGTTAGAAAAATTTAAACAATTTTGTATTCTTGCTTGCGTATTCCATAATTTATACGGAATACCATACAGACATCTAGTACGCATAAAAATTTGCAGTCAGTAAAAGAAATGCTATTGGCTATCAAATGTTTACAACAGTTTTGTTTAAAACTACAAAATAGTACTACTTATTTTAAAAGTGTATTTACGCAAACAACGAAACTGCCCCTCAGTTGCGAATCCAACGTCGGTTTTAGGGAGGGGTTGCCTCCATGGTAAGAAAATTTGCCTATGCTTTACCTTTCCAACAAGGGGGAGGTTATTTAACACCTAATACCTTCTGCGTACCTGCCGTTGCGCGTTGATGCTTATCAGCTAGAAAATAGTTGATAAGCTATTATACAAGTAAACAATAGTATTAGGCATATGCGTTATTAAATGCAAGTTAATTAATTGTCATTAAAGAAATGAAATCATTCCACCATTGCTTACATGTGTTTACAATGAACGTTTTATTTCGTCTCTTGAATTTCCCGCAGAATAATGTGGTTAAAAGAAGTCGGCATAAACCACCGATATGCGATGGAATATGAAAGAGGAATCAGCGTCAACTGCCTGAAGAAAGGAACCCCTAAACAATCATTAAGTATGAATGATTTAGCAACGGCGGCTGTTTGTCTTGTTATTGGACATTTGATATCCCTTGTCATTTTGATTGTAGAAAAATTATTTGTTAAAAGAATAAACAAATTTGGTACAGTGCCAGGACCCACCTTCGATACCTATGCTATTCCCAATCTCCTAAGTGTTCGAAGGTGGTTTTTACCACCTGGTAAAAATGGGGAAAATGCACAGTCAATTTTAGGTGGGAGGTGGGAAAAAAGGTAAAAATATTTTACAAAACGTTAGTATTCACGTACACTCATTTAAGTTTATACATCATTTTATTCATTTCACAAAAATTAAATATGCACGAAGGTTTAAGTATTCTTTTTAAGCTTATAATTTCACAACGCTTTAAAATATATAAGGTTTAAGTATTCTTTTTAAGCTTATAATTTCACAACACTTTAAAATATAAAATTATAAGTATTGAATGATTCGAGAACGACCAAAGATTTTGAGATCTCTTCGACTTTTGTTATTATACATTGACTAGCTAAGCACTTTCCCCAATAAGTTCTTCCACTTTTTTCACTTTTTCCCCATTTTTCCCAGGTGGGTGGTATAAATAGAGCCTGGGTCGTAAATAACGAACACTGATACTTCAAATGTAATTTTCTGAACCTTCGCATCTATTTTAAGAGTTAAGTGTGAATAGTATACCTACTAATTAATTCGTAAAACAAATAAACTTTACCTACATTATCAGTATTTAAAAAGGGACTCCGGCTGGTTACTTTATTTCTGTACACAATTGATATTTTAATAAGTGTAATTATATGGCTTAATCACAGTAGCGGCGCCGGCGGTATAAAAAATTGGTTGTTGAGTTAATAATTCTACGACTAGATTGGACACTCCTTTTATAAATGTCCTACACATGGATAAACGCGTTTGTGAGCTAAATATCCGGTATTAATTTTCAGGTAACGAAAAACGACGTTAATTTTAAGCAGTTGCCACATTTTTCTGCCTCACGCCTTCATACACGGGTTACGAATTTCAGCATGCATGAAACGACTGACAAGTGCATGGTTAAATATGGATGTGGTGAGAAAAGAATTCTTATTGTACCATATGAGTACAAGATGCTCATTGAAATACTGCCAACAGAAATTTCATGGTTGTAATGGTCAGCAGAGTTGCATAATTAATAAGTTTTTGGTGAGTAGCAGATGTGCCCAATTTTTTAATTAATTCCGTTGTCCGATTAATACGCGACGCGGAGCCGTTGGTTATACCGTTGGTCAAATTGCAATAACCAATTTTACAAAATAAAGTTTTGCTATATCTCGGCAAATTGGTGAAATAAATTATGACATATAATATTGGATATGTTTTATTAAACATTTTGCAACAATTTTCACCAATTCCGCAATTGTGGTATTGTATGATGATTCACACGAAACCATAACCCACCATTTAAAATATTCCTCCTCTCGAAATTAACAATAGGGTGTTAGTAAGCGCAACATTGCTATGAACGTTTACTAGATTTTGTTAATATGGATGCGCGAACCTTATAATTACGTTATGCTTATGGTGGCTCCAAAAGACTAGCTTAGTATAACATTGTGCAACAATATTTGTAGTTAGTCCGTAGATTATTACG
>JABASC010002603.1:0-16886 GCA_019776185.1 Plutomurus gul | reverse complement strand
TTTCTTTTCTTCACGCTACTCTTACACTGTATTATTAGTACAGTACTGAAAGTGTCTTCTGGAATACCCAAAACACGATGTCGGCTTCATCTCTCTCACTGGCACACAGCAGCTCAACATATAAGCAGCGCTAGAAGAATAATACTACTTACTACAATTTTACAACAAATTCGAACTAGTATATAGTAGGAGAGTAGGTACACACACGTGAATTTACAGTACAGTAGTAGCTACTACTTATCTAAACATTAGAGCTCGTTACAGAACGAGAAAGGCGCAAGAGGCAAGCGAGTACAGTACGACTCTTCGCTTGTCTAGTTGCCACTTTGTCATTCCTTACTTTTGGTGGCATTTGGTATTCAACGTGTGAATTCCTAGCTAATGTCTTGATGTTGCGGGAATGTTGTACTGAATTCTGATCTTGTCCTAGACCGATAGAATAGAAATAGCCTACCTACCTATATACACAATATAGTAAACCGGCGTGTACACACGCAATATCAGTTCACTCTCCCTTTCTATACTCCGCTTTTGTGTACATTGCAAAACAGCATTGATTTTAATACTACTCTGTAAGGGGTAGTATATTCCGTATTCGGTTCACAAGCAGAAATAGCCCGAGCGGGTGGCCTAGACTAATTTTCAACACCTGACACTGCACATAGTGCCGAGAGAACGAACACAAGACAACTGAACTGCACACAGTGTAAGGTTACAGAAATTTCACCAAAAATTCCACTTGAGAATAATTTGCTTAAAGTCAGAGCAGCAGCAACAGCAGCGAAAGAAAGCAAATAAAAACAGTTAGTATGCAATGTAATGGGATGCGATGTGTTCCAACACGATGGTATGCCGGTGGTGGTAGGAAATTTCATTCCTCCCTGACGAGTTGTGCTCAACATTTCCAAGTAGATTAACCATTTGAGTGCTGCTGCTGCTACAAGAAGAAGCAGAGACATACCATGGCTACAGAGCCAAGTCAATTTCATGTCTTTTCATCATTGCTTCTTAACAAACTACTAACTGACTGACTAACAATAAGTGAGCTGACTGATGCACCCAATTACCAAAAGCATTCCGAAATAAATGCAACATTAATACGCATTAGCTCATCTTCATCTCTTGATTCACTACTTTCAACAACCTTTAACTACTAACTGCTTCAGTGATGCTAGTGCCCGACTGCTTCACTACGTGTTTTTCAGTGCAAACAAAAAATATCATGATTCCTTTCAAAAGCTGGGCCTTTGTCAAGCAAAAACTTATCGGAGACCCAATCTTCTCTCTTGCATATATCCATTTGTTTTTTACGGAATCTTATCTCTCATGATAGTTAAACTTTCAACGTTTAATATGCATTCCTAACTAATGTCTCCATAATATTTAGGCCAGCAATACGAATGAACACATCTGATTGCCTTCATTTTCCTTATCGTTTCACCTTTCCACTAATACATTCCAGCTGATTCACTGATGTATGTATGTACACAGGACAATCTACGAAAAGTTTCATATCACATTTTTTAATTTCGATTTACATCCATTTACTGTATTGCGTGGATATAGTGAAATAGTATTTGTAGATGTAATTTCTGTCTAGCTTCTGATAATTATTTAAATCATAATCGTACTGCTTAACATAAGTATCGATTGCAAAGGAATACCTGCATAGATAATACTAGAATGTGGCTGGTAATGAACTTGAGATTTAATTGTACCTATGCACTTGCCCTCAAAATCCAAATGTGAAAAATTAAAGCATTACGCACAACATGTTACCTTCCATAAAGCATTCAACATTTCACTCCCGGTTGTGTACAATACACATTAGAATTGTAAAATGCATTACGAGCACAAGAGAGAGAGAGAGAGAGAGAGTTTCTCTGTATATTCTATACGATTCTATTTAGCACAAAATATAGAAAGGAATATCCAAACAAGGTTTTAGTCCACTTGTATATCTCGTTGCTCTCCTTCCATCTCTCTCTGTATGGAACAATTTCGAATGCAACGCTGAGACTAAACTAGCCCAGTCCTTGCCCTTTCACACCTTTCCATGCATGTATCTTGTCTGCCAGCGAAATTTACAACCTGACTTGGGCCAACCCTGTGAGCTTCACTGAGAGAATTAAATGAGCCCTTAAAGTCCTTAAGCCCTGAAAAATTCCAATTTCAATCCGTCCGTCAAACTTTATCTCCCTCGCTTGTACTGCCTTGTACGTTGTTGTAAGTGTCTGACTGAACCTTAGTAAGTACGCTTACCTGCCACATATCGTAGTTTTAATACAAATAGTACGTTCATTTAAGTTCAGCTCCACTCTGTGCACCTATACTAGTGGCTGGTGTATGTATGTACCTGTATGATATACACCATGAACTTCCACCCTTATATCCTGCCTGCTCTCATTGTTGTTTCATAACATAATGTATTACCATGCCACAACCGGAGCTTACTCTATATTGGCTTTTCTTATTGTTAACTTTAAGCATCACCTTGCCAGCTTAAAATCCTATTCTGTCCTAAGCACATATTTTCATTTCACTCCTTTTCAAAGTACAAAGCAAGCCATTGCAATGAAATACTCTAATACAAAAGGATACAAAACAAAGTATGCATGTACTAACGTCTGTGTATAGCCTGTTTAAGTGTATATTCGAATTCAAACTCTCCAGTAAAGTAAAACTGAGGCAAAGTTTAACTTGCAACAGCTCAAGTACAAAAACCTCACGAGTTAATCATCGACGAGACTGGACTCTGCTGAAGCTCCAAGTTGAAATCTGAACAATGTGAACAAAACTGAGTGAGCAACTAACAGCTATCGGAAAATACAGATAGCATCTCGAATCAAGTTTCCATGACCCTCACTTCTATTCTATTAGCTTTCAATCTCAGTCTGTAGATTATGACTTCTTGACAATGCGATGTAACGAGGATAGTATCTTAAATCGCATCAAAAAAACTCCGATTCGTCTTATTACACACCTCATACTTACTTTCCTTTCCTACATAACGTACTTTTTGCTGGTAATTCAGAATTACAAGAAAAACGGCAAAACAAATAGTAACACATGGCACAACTTATCTTGCAACATGAAATATGTTATTGATATTCGTGGGTAATTGGCAATATCATTTTTTGCCAACCAAAGCATTTACACTACTTATAGGCAAATTAGATACTTTAATGCTTTGATGATGTGCATGTACACCTAACGTGTGTTTACTTAGCATACAGACACCCATACATTCAACATAAATTAGAGAAGAATTCTTAAAGTTTGCGTTTTACTGACAGCAAGCACAGAATCTCCATCAAAAACGTTTCCAATGAACCAAATTCTACCAGCAACAAATGTTGCAAACAAAATCTGGCTTCCATTGAACGCAACACGCACATGCGTTCAATTCTAGTACAGAAGTTATACTTTTTTAAGTATTACTAATGAAAGTATTATACATAGGAGGACAGCTCAAGACAAAACATCAGCTGTGAAAATTGAGTTGACCAGAAAGTTCTATTGGGGGTTCTTCTTGGAAGTTTTATCTCATTTGAAGGAACAACAGGTACCTGGCGGACTGAATTACATTTTACCCTTCCCTGTGTACGTATCGTGTACACTTATCGAGCAGCACTCCATCACTTGCTAATATCAACAAAGCCAAGTCAAACCACTTAAATAAAAAGAACAGACGAAAGCAATCGTATGGTGTATGAAATGGGTTTATACCCACCACCATCAATCTATATAGTAGGATACTGTGAGTCAGTTATAGCTGCCTATACTACCTACTACATATACATACGTGAGAGTGACGGCATGGTAGCTTTAAAAAGTATCACTATACTATTAGATACGTACTTACTAGTACAAAGATAGTTAGCCATTGCTCCTCAACAACAACGAGATTCTGCAATGTAATGTGAGAAGTATGTATGACCGAAGTTGTTGTTGTGCTTACTAGTTAGATAGAGAGGAAGAAAACAGGAACCCTGCACCACCAACCAACAACTGTGTACTTATACTTACAACAAACAACTTACCCAACTCGCCTGATACATTACATTAGAGAACATATCCAGAATGTGTACTGAATCCAATGTATGTAATTTACCTGTCAGATTGCAATTACTCTGCTAATTATGATAATTACTCTAAGACGAATGCATTTATCTTACTGAATATCGATGCAGGATCCGGCCGAATGGAGTGACCATTTTTCCCGATCCCCGACGATGAGTAGCTACTAGAATGTCCCCCGCTGGGATAACCAGGACTTATCCTTCCACCCTTCTGAAATATAAATTAAACACATGAAATTATTACTTTTCCGTTCATTGACAACCCATCAAAATCACAATCACCTTACAAAGAAAAGACTGCACTTTCACATAGAATACATACATGTTATTGACGCGAAAGAGTGGCTTCTTCAAAAGATAATATTGATTAACACAGTAAATGTTCAAAATCACGCTTTGGGTAAATTTGTATTCTTATAAACTAGTTTCTCATTATCTTTATAATATAAACGACGACCATCCACTTTGTTTACACTTCCATGACTATGACACTCCTCTGCTTTCTGTAGTGTGACTGGCCTGGCATAAGGACACAGTGCGGCTATTTAATTTAAAGTGCACATTTGTTGTTATCATAACAAAATATCACATTTTAAGAGCTCTTCGGCATTATCGTGTGGGGAAAGATACAACTTCATCTGCATACTGGAGACAATAAGGAGGCACATCTAAAATAATACAAATGTATGATAAATTGTATGTTATGTGTACAGATAAAGAAGTGCTGATGTTAGTGGATTCCTGTCGTCACTCGTACATTGCTTCCCATCTGAACTCAAGGATTGGGCTAAACTATTTGTATGCATGCTGTGTACTATCTGTACACACAGAATTAGTAGTTACGTAAGACATGTGTGTGTCTATCTAATATATTAAAGTAAATAAATCTCTCAAATGGTACAAATACTTATCGCATTAAGGTGAATCTAACTCGTCCCCGGCTCCAGACATCCACAGATACTTTATTTCATTATTATTACTTTATTTTACTGTACGCTACATCCTTGACTGAATTCACGAGCGGAACTAATCGGCTCGAATCTCATTTATTTCATTTCCCACCTCGCTCAACTCACAACATATCACTATACCTTTTAGTGTACTAATGCATATAGCAGACAGTACTATACACTTATCATTGCACGCTATAATATAATGTATCCAGCATGCACAGTCTGATTGTCTACAATAGGTACACAAACATTGCAATGTGCCCGAAATCTTGCCTCTGAAATCTGACTGAACGCACAGCCCACCTCATTCTTTCCATTATTATTATTATTACCGCTGAGTGTGAGCTTCTCTCTAGTTTAGTAGTAGCTTTATTTAAAGTTGCCTTCTTTCGGTCACACTTGCCACTTACCGCTAAGCTTTATTTCATTATTGCACAGCTTGCTCCACACTGACTTTTACAGCTCTTCTGATTCATTCAGATTTCACTCCTGCATTTTTTCTATCACCTAATCTTCGATTTACATTCGCAGCACTTAAGATCGGATTGCCATTTAACAGAACATTGCAGATTTTCTGCAATTTACGTGTATATATATATATATTTGCTGTTGTGCAAAGACATTAAAACGGGACAATAGGAAAGCTCAATGAATTCCAGCCACTTGTATAGGTGAATGCATGTAAATGATAATAATAACATAAAGAAAGCTGCGAGGGTGCGTAACAATTTTTTGTCCATGTGTATCACCTCACACAACAAGTGAAGCCGATATTGAAACCCATTTTTTGTTTGTGTGTATTATGGTTACTCATCGCCTGTGCTTGCATACCCGCGTACACGTACCGCGTACAACCACTTCCAACACTTACTACCACGATTAAGTATATACCGAGCCCTGTCATTTTGCCTATTCGAATTTGGTTTGCGTATTACTGTTGTGTGGCTCGGTTTCTGGTACACTTTTGGTTCTTTCTAGAATTTTACTTTGGTCATGTCCTTTACTACATCATATGACTGGTGGCTGGCTGGCATGGAAGAGTGGGCCATCCGTGCAATACTTACTTAGATGATGATATAGTAGGATGCTATACAGAGAACTCAGGCCACCCCGGTCGTTATTTCTGTAGGTACCTGTCCTGTCCCACTACAGCAGTTCGAACAGTATGATATGTACATTTCTTACATTAACTCTGCCAGAACGTAAGAAACTTTTTGTAGAGCCTGTTACTTACTATCTGATTGTAAGTATGCTGGCAACTTTACTGTCATTTGTAGTGAAATATACAACTGGAAAACAAATGGAACCCTTCTATGCACTAGAGATTGTAAAGCCAGTATACTGGTATTATATATACTCGGTATATAAGGCATGGGTAGGTATGGCTGATTGTAAAAACATAGTTTCCAAATCTCTGCACCATTCCACTTTCAATATTGTAGATGTTGAGATGAGACACTGCTGCACTGGTACCTAACAAGGAAAGGAGTTCGAGTGTCCTTCATTTCCTTACGTTTAGTCAGCAAGACAGCTCTCAAATCCAATTTTCCATTATATTGCTTTGTTGGTTGTTTCTTATCCAAGAGAAATGCATTTAAGTCAACCCCAACATTGCTGAACACACAGAAATCCAATAGTTTCTTTCTACTGTGTGGGTATCGCGCACTGACGCCGGAATATTTGTGGTCTTTCATCTCCCATAACACAAAAATTCTAATTCGAACACTACATACGAAATGTGCGCTTCGACCGAATGTCAACCAACTACATTACTTACTACACAATTGTGTAATAAAATGCGATTAAATGTGATCATTGATAATCATTTGCTCATTCGAGCGTAATAAAAATTTAAATTGTTGGGAAAATGTAGATTTTTCAAATGGTTGCGGTCACAGTTTTTATTTGTATGTTTATATGTCAGTAAATAATAATCTAGCTTTACATTAAGTAATATTTTTTGTATCGTTCCACGGATTCAATGCGATGTTCCACACTTCCTACAAATTGTTGCCAATTAAATTCTACTTTTCACATAAAGTGCTATGAAGTTCCCTTGAAATCTATCAAGTACTAAATTAGATAATTTTTTATGCCAAAAGTAGACCATTAAAATAAAAACAATACATGTGATAAGGTTTACGACTAAAGGAGACGTTTAAAAAGCTACCACTAGTAGTAGTATGACTGGAAGAATTAGCTCACCTAAAAACCCTATTGCATTTCAGAAGTAATTGTGAGTGTTGCTCCATCTCCTAATTTACAATTACAGAATTTCCTTGTTGAGAACTCGTCCTGATCTAATTTAATTTGACTGGACTTTAAGCAGACTGTCTGCATGCATGTAGAAAATCCTAGTCGAGCCAAGTTAGACAGACTAGTCTTCCCTCCCCTAATAAAGGTTAACAAGAACTCACAGCATATTGACGACGACGACGAGTAGGCAACTAGCATGTACTTCTTATCTAATACCAGCTCCTTTATAAGTTGCACATATACACGTACACATAGCATGCAAGCCCAAAGTATCCTACACACACACACACACACACACATCTATGTAATGTAATAATATATAATGTACGTGTCTAACTCGGTCTATCTACGTTATACATCTGCATGCCTGCATTTACCCAGTGCACTCAGCTCAGTTTCGCTTGCCTGCTTTTTCACTTGTCGTAGGGGCTCTTTTGTTTTGACACCTGGCTGGATTAAACTAAGCTTGCTTTGATTGTGATCACATTAGTTTAGTACTCTCCTTATAGTTTCCCCACATTACATTCTGTGTAGAGCTCTTCTTGTTCTTTTTCATTCGAACTACTTCTACACTACAACCACTACGTACTTTACTTGACACCAGTTTTCAATAGGTGGGTATCTAGCACGTTATTTTCGTAATTAGACAAACATTAAGAAAGGCACAATAATGTATGTTGCTTCAATTAGTTCACCCAGAGAGGTAAGCAGTAACAACAACAATCGAGTATCTCTGTCGATCTTGTACAAGTCATTAAATTAGATAAGAATGAGGAAAACTGACCTGATCACATTCCGTTAGTCTGATGAGGTCCCGCTTGTCATCATTGATGACATCGTCTGACTCCCCTTCGCCCTCGTCCTCGGCACATTTGAAAACTTTGACTTCGTCGCAATCATTCGGATCGTCAGAGCGAATTCGGTCTGCTGCTGACGAACTAGCACCAGAGCCGCCACTGCCACTGCTTCCACTTCCCCCAGCACTCACGTGCGGCATTTTCTAGTGGATTTGTAGAAATACGAAAAAAAATTAAATTAATGCACTTATAAACTGTATACCTACATATATATTCTAAATTAACGTCTTTCTACACAAAGTAAATAATATACATGAAGATAGGTAAATAGTTACGCAGTAAATAAATTTTTTCATTGTTGATCAGCCGTGTTGAACTTTGGAGTAGCAATGGAACTTGGATGTCACGTATTTAGTAGTTGAAGAGAATATTATTATTAATGAATGAATTAAATCGTCTTGGATGTACAAGTGTAAGAATAACTCTGATTGGATTAAAAATAAAAGTATAGCGGTTACATTTCAGCATAAATACGTTTTTATCCATGTCATTTGGCGTTACATGTACAAGTGTTAGAGTACCACAAAGTGTTGATAATGTAATCGGTGTACGGTGGATGGAGAGAGCATCACACAGTATAAGTCCTCATGAAGTATATGTAATGGGCTATAAGTACAAATATAGGATCTACAACAACAGCCAACAACACTTTAGTTAAGTTTGATGTTGTCTTTTGTCTTGTGGCTACGAGAGAGAAGTAAAAGCTCTAGCGTTGTCTTATTTCGTCTCTCCGCCACAAAAGTGTATCACAAAAGTCGCATACTCTGTGTGTATCAAATAGAATAATGAGCTGTAGTATAGTATTGCTTATGGTGCTTTTCCTTCCTTTCTGATTCCCAGAAGTTGAGTTAAGAATAGCAAATTATCGCCACAGACTCAACTTGACTTGATCCTGTCACTCCAATGCGTAAGTTTAAAGTATGTATTGCGGTTCTGTCTATTCTCTGGTCATAAATTCACTTTTGTCTTTACTCGTAGTATATACCTCTTTAGGCTAACATGAAATGTTCCAGTTTCAAGTTTGCGACTTCCCCCAAAAGTGAAATGTTGTTAAAATACTAGGATTCTTGATTCTTGTATGTACCGGACGTGTGGCAACTCAAGAGATACGACCTCATAATAAACTGGCAATGAGACGGAATAAATTAAAGCGAAGCTCTGATGATAATTCTTTTGTTGGTGGCTGTCAAATGTCGAATGCGGTTCTGCCACAGAGCTCGCGCTCTAAAATTGAATTACGATTTTTGCAATATGTATGTTACCAATGCTACTTCCTTTCATTGGCTTTCTTATGTATTGTGTTCATAAATCTTTGCCTATACTAGATTTCATCACTTCCAAAACTGCTAATATTATCGTTGAGATTCTAAACCGAAGGTTTGTCTTGCTATTGCTGCTACTGGTTAATGTTTATTTTTAATGCTCTTGAGTTATGCACTAAAGAGTTACGCCTCCAATAATTCTTCTTTGCTGAGGACACGTTGCAAAATTGTAGATGACTTGCTCCTCCAATGCACTCCTTATGTTCGATATACGATAGTCTTTTGAAATTCAGTCCGCATTTTTATTCGCCAAGATTTTCCTATTTCTATGTTAATGGGAAGGAGCGCACCCGAACGATATTAATTATTCCAATTTTACGATAGATGAAACTCCCAATAAAACTGTCTCGTGCACTATTTATTATCGGCCAACTTTCTACTATTGAGAAGGCTTTCGGAATAAAATTAATAATCGTATTAGCATGCTACAATTTCCATTCCTACAAATATATGTGGTATCTCCACAACGTTAGCACAATATCAGAAGAACAGTAATAATGTGATTTATCTGTGTGTAGATTAAAAACTTTGGTGGAAGAGAGCCGATAAATTTTTAACTCTGGTTGTTGCTACTTCACCTTCTGCAAATGCTTAACTCGCAATGATTTGTACAGAGTGTGATGAACTGCTTCATACTTTTATTTACAGTACAGGCAAGTAATCATCCCTGTCGTGACCTTACTTACCTATGTATTTGATGCTTCGATCAGATACTTAATTTCCTTTATGACTCGATTGCACCAGCTTGTCGCGAGACAGTCACTTGGTTCGAATTATACGAATATTTTCCTTCCCAAACCCACAATAGTAATACCCAACATGTTTCAAACTAATTCACTTGTGAAATCCTCGGCGACCGTCTTTGCGAGGTCAACAATTAGTGAAACATCCAAGGAACACACGATTAATTTGCATGGAATACAGTGAAAAGTTGAAAATTTCCTCGGACAGTCAAGACAACAGACTGTTGGCATGAGAAGCCTGTCGCCAATTTAACCGCAAGGGTGAGACAATATTCTAGTATATGTAACGATGTTTTGTTGGCTTGCTCAATAAGGTAATAAACATTTTACGAATGAGGAACACAATAAATAAAACATTGAAACAATAAACTAAACTTTTTTTCACTCTGTATATATAAATCAAATGCTCTCGTTGGCTTTTTCAGATTGGTGGCAGGTCGAAGGTAGGTTGTGCATGAATTAGCGTGATTACTAATAAAAGTTACTATATTACTCCTTTGTCCCTATGAAAAAGAAACAATTGCTTTCATTTAAACTTTGTTGAACCTATCGCTTATGTACTCACTACACGAAGTACGACGGAGTTCATGTTGCGGTATTTCACTGAGACGCTAATAACATGTAAGTGCTTACACACACGTCACACATATGGTGTTGTCGGTATGCAACCTCATTTTAGCAACGTAAAGCTCAACTACTATGCACTTGAATCTATAAACTTAAAACGTAATTAGAACATAACTATAATTAATTGGCTGAGATTTTCACATTTTTTAAATCAAGCGTGACGCTGCAAATTACTATCTTATTGAATATGATACTGGTTAAATGGTAATTTGATACCACATCAAATTACCATTTATCATGTAAACATGAAATTGGAAACCATCCATTGCAATTTTTATTACTCCATGTGTCATACAATTAAACCTTGTGCAATGTATTTAGAATGTGTGGAATATACTTACGGAAAATGTTCCAATCCAATTTTCTCCTGTTTTCGCTATGAGAAAAGTAAATGGAAAAACATGAGTGACACAGACGTAGTTTCAACTTGAAGAACTCTTAACTAGGCAGTATTTTTCTTCGTTATATTCTTACTCTGTAGAACACACAATTCACGTCACGTCACACTAGATTTTTCAAATATTAAGCACAACAATCACTAAACAAATAGTTGATAGCAAATTATCAGTTGCTTTAACACTTCCCCTTCAATCCAGTCCACGTCCTTATAAGACTGTTTTCTGAACTACTACTGCACACAGTCTGGAGCAAACAAAGGACGACAGTTGCACTGCAGTTGTACAGTGTATATTACACTTACAACACACGACAGCAAACAAGAAAGTCAGTGCAGTGGCGTCAAAGTTCAGTTCGCTCTAATTTTACGACAGTCATTTCACAGTTCCAACCTTATAGAACAAAGAGAACCATCACTAACTAATAATATTTACGGGTGTGACGAATGAATACTCGCTTGGCATTCGTATTTCATACGATACGACACTCAAACAGTATAAAGTATTCACACATCCAAAGGAATTGTGGCTGGAAGTCAATCGTACTAATCAAACTTGTAAATGTCAACTTAACGCTGCAATAATAATGTTAAACTCCCAGCTTTTTAGTCAATGCGACTCGATTTCGGACGAAACAACCAATTACATGCACCTGCGAACCGGGTCGAATCGCAACAACACTAAACAAAAATTATTGTGCATGTAAATCCTTGATTTTGAATAATTAGCTTGTTACAGAGCTATACATACTAATAAAAAGGATTTCACAATAATAATAAAAGTAGTGTAACTTCAGTGCTTGATTTGACAGGTGTGTATCCGAATGATTTCAATTTTCTGCAAATAAGCGGCAGAAACTGTCTATCAGTTGCACCAAACAAAAACGTGTTCGTTGATGTGCCACAACGAGGAACGTGTAGGTCTTCTTGCTTTGCTCTTTCGTTTGTATCGGTGTTTGTAGTGGTGGTGGTGGTGGTGGTGGATATGGTATGGAAAAGAATCTTGTGTTGCCTTGCTTTACGCTACACAAAGAACAGTACAGTAAATCCATGTACACAGACCCACTACTTCACTAATACTAACGAGGTGGTCGAAATCCCATTCCCAATCGACAAACTCAAAGGAGGCAGCAGGAATGCAGACAAGCAAAGGCAAACCTACAACCGAACGAACGGCTACGTTCTCTCTCTGTGTGTAGTAAAATAGGCAAGTAAAGTAAACGCTTTACTTTACATGTACAAGAGAGCCGAGTGTCCGTGTAAGTGTATTGTATTGTGTGTGTGTGTGTTGTTCTGTGTGTGCCGTCGCCGTATCGTTCGCTCGTACCCAGCTAGTATGTATACAGTACGTATGTAATGGTGGTATGTATTTATGTAAAGTAACTTTACGCGTTAGCTTTAGCTCGACTTGACTGCTATGTATGTAGTATGTGGTATGTACCTATGTATGTACTTTGTGTGACTCTGTGTGTGCTGCTGCTGATCGTCTAAGTGAACTCAGTTTAAGTATGTATGTTCAGTACATATCTGTAGAGCAACCATAACCATGTGAGTCGAACCAATGTACAGTGACTGTGAGTGAATGCTGGTTATACAATCGTCGTAAGTATGAGTTAAGTCATACCGTCGGAGAGTCCTCGGGGGTTCACTCGCTCCAGAACTCTGAACCAAACGAAGGGGCTTGAATTTGACACAAAAAAGGAGGGTTTGATGAAAACATAAGGTCGGTCGCTGTACTGTACTATTAACCGAACAAAATCAAACCTGCAACTACTACTTCTTTAGTGTAATACTTGGGACGGGGTAGTCGGTGTCGTCGTCGGAAGACGGGTTCTAGTAGTAGGCTGCTTACATCCGAGAGCGGGCGGGCCACAGTCTCCCCGGGTATAATAAGTCCACAGAGAAGACTTTCAAAGAGATTCGAACTGGGGAGGCAGTAGTAGGAAACGCTGAATGCTTTACGAATTGTGTGCATAATGTGTGTAGTATGTGAATGGTAATATGTAAGCAATGTAAGAAGAGTATATATACGTGGACAGAACAAGATTGTAAACATACAGTTCAGTAGTGGCATATAATAATGTGTAAGAGAGCGACAGCGACACGCTGCTAGCGTTGCTTTTTGCGCTGGCCTGTCTTCCTCTGGGCTCTTCGGGGGTTAAGGCTTTAAAGATGCTGGATGAAGAAGCTGGAGCTGCTTAGAGGCTCCCTTCTTTGAATTCTTTGAAGATAAAAGGGGACTTGAACTTATACACTGCATTGCATACATACATACTACAACATAGGTATACATGTGTGAGTCTGTCTGTGGCTGAGAAGAAGCTGTGTAGGTGTAGCGCGTAGCATCTTACAGAGAATACATAGTAGGGACAGAATGGAACGTAAAGTGAAGATTTTCAAGGGACCGACGCGACGGCTGTACATCTTGGAAACCTGTGCGTTGAAATCTTAAATGTGGGGTTGTACTGGTGCGGCTGATCTGATGTGATCTTCTTTTGCTCATGCTTTCCTTTGCTGTGTGCACTGCACTGGCTCTGTGTGACTATGTCTTTTGCCTTTGGTTTTCTGTGAGAAGAGAATTCATGTGCTTGTGATCTGAGAGTGTAGGTTGTGTGCGCCGAGGCTGAGTTTGGGAGAACCACCCGCGATTCAAAGTGCCGAAGCATCACTGGCTCAAGTGCCGGTTGCCACTCGGGCACAAGCCAATCCCTTTGCGCTTTCCTTTACACGCCCGACTAGGCTACGACTACATTCTGTTGAAGACCAAGCCAACCTTTACGAGCAGGCTGGCCAGAACTCTCGTAACCACTACTACTATTACATTCTATGTGCATACGACTGCAACCTTCATGTGTAACCTCTCACGTACGCAATGCAACTGTCGTGCTTGGAAAATCGCGACGAAATGGCCATCTTCCCACAGTTTCACTAACTCCTATGTGCATACTAAATAATGCAGGATTTATTTACAAGTTAATACTAAAATTTGTTCTTAGCTTTTTGTTAAATGGTCAACGCTTTCTTTTCTGCTGGAGAATACTGTTTGCAAATTTCAATTTAGTTTTATATATGTATTATTTAAATTCTTTCTCAATTATGATCATCATGTTTTATTTTTGTGGTATTTCGATATTTTCATGCATCTTTATGTTTTCATACGATTTCATTCTCTATTATTTAACTAGTATATAAGTAGTACGAGTACTCGTGTTTGGGTAATTACGTATTGGCTTTTCTGAAAATATTGATTTGAAAAACTTTCAATTGAAATACGTTTGGCTTCATTGAAGATTTAACTCAAAGACCATAAGATACATGCAATTCTGATTAAATTAAATATTATTTAATGCGAATATTCCAGAAAATAAGAATAGATCGACAAACTTTCATATAAAAGGCAGAATAATTATGTTGGAAGAGATCACAATTCAAATTAGATTTACTGAACCCCGGAAACTACTACTTTCAAGCCCAGACCGTTGTTACACAGCTCGAAGCAATCAGCTTTGTGATTCACAATGTGAGCTCATTTTGTACAAATAAATAAATGTTGATGACTCAAAGTGTAGTTCATTTCTTGTTCAGTCTCATAAATAAGAACAGTGAATCTGCGAAATTATAATTACTGATTCCTCTAAATGACAAGCTCACATTACGCTTAATAATGCATATCACCGTTGTAAAAGTTAACAGCGGCTCTTTGAAGAGAGCTTGTAAATCCCTATCCACTCTTGCTGCATTGTTGTTACTACCTTATTAGCGATATTCCCACGATTCTGGTTTTACCCCTGCGAAATAAGTTATTGCATGCGATTCTCCATTTGCAAATTAAATATACAATTCAGTGGAAAACTTCGTGGTGGTCATTTCGCTGCTTGTGTCCTGAAACAGTGCTGTGCACACGTAAAGTTAGTATTTAACAAGAGTCAAGTTTAGTAAAAATGGATTTATATAATATCAGTTCGTACACGCTAACAAGACTACCAACATTAGCAAGGGCCAATTGGACACACACAGACTTTAACACACACAGTTGTTCAGTGAAGTCAGCATGACTTCTTCTTGTTCTTATACTCACAGATCATAAGCAGCCAACCCAAAGTGTCTGATTTACGTAAGTAGGTCTTAACTTAACTCAACTGCTGGTTGTTGTATGTACACATTATAATGTAAATGTTTTTGCTAGCACCAACACTGCGACCGCTAGGACGACTTCCTACTGAGGAACAAAATGTGCGGAATGTAATGAGTTTGATAGCCTTTTAATTAGTTTTTGTGCGATTCATTAACCATTAACCCTAAGCCCCTGGAAAGTGACTGCTTTACGATAATGGAACTTTTACGTGGTAGCTTGTTTATGAACGTACCATGTGCAGCAGCATTATGTAATCCTTCAGATATTACAATAGCAGTTCCGCCTCACTATTATGTGTACACACACTACACACACAAAATGCCACAATGAAATCTCATCCCATAGCGAACGAAAGAATTACATGAACTCACTCTCTCATAATCATTAATACTAATACTACACTAGATGTCAAGTAGTAGATTCCCCCTTTTGTTCCGAGTTCATGTTCACCGAGACCGAGTATGAGTTTTCTCTCTGTTTAATGTCGCATTGGAATGCCTTATTAGACTTGTTTTTCTTAACGCTAATCCCTAAACGACCCTTCAATAATCAAAACTATTTATCATTAGCTATCAAGGAAATGTCCATCAATCATTTCCCAAAGGTGAACTTGAACTTTATTTTCTCTAAATATTCAACTTGTAGTGCATAGAAAATGAATACACTCTACTCGCTTAGTTATCTGTGAACCTGCTTAGCTGCAACCTAATTAACCTTTTAGTTTTTCCAAATAATTTGTCGGTTAAGTATTGAAAATAAATGGGGAGTTTTTAGGTCACACGGTGAGTGTTTCCTACTTATATATTTGTCACTAAATATTTCATCAAAAGTGAGGTGCGGTATAGGCACATCTCTAACTAAATAAATATAGTTGATATTTACATGACCGGAAGAACCTATTTACAATCTGTATGATAACTCAATAACTCAACTTCTTTACGTATATCTTTACTACCAATACCAAACTACAGTCGATAGCTCGGAAAGAAATCTAGTTAAAGCACTCATTACGTCACCAATGCGAACTACAGATACATTCAGGAAAACGGTTATTATATTTAATAACCGAATCACAAATATACATAAATATAGTAACAGTAACGTGCTTTACCGGACTACAGAAACCGTATATATCTCCATAAAAAGTATTAAGTATATAGTATAATACTAGCTTTTAGTATTTTGCATTCTGTAAAGAAGCATTTGAAAATGTTAATATTTAATCATCCATCATTAATTAACATAACTGTAACTGTTAACCGATACTATTCAAAATTGCTCGTAGCAGTTCCAACATACAAACTTTCAAATACCAACATACTGCTAAACACAATTCAATTTACAGTATAGAAAGTGATGCTTGTGCAAGGGCTGTGCACTAGAAGTTGCAAGCTCAATCAATCACCAATAATCAACTGCCTCGTCTAATCTGCGTTGGATAGTAAGGGAACGTCCATAAACTACGTGGACAGATTTAGGGGGGGTGGGGGTACTCAAGATGTCCACGGTTGTCTACA
>JABASC010002602.1:0-16900 GCA_019776185.1 Plutomurus gul | reverse complement strand
CCAGATAATTTCAAATGTATTTGTTTCTAAAATTATTATTTCGTATTATATTTTTCAATTAAACTTCAAATTACATAATTTGATTAGCAATTTAATTTCAGCCATTTGTACTTTATAATTCAAGTTTTTTATTCTTATACGTTGCCTATGTCTTGTCTGAAGTCAAGGTCATTACTCGCAGAGTTAAAACACTAGTTTATTGTAATAAAATCATATCTTGGGCATTCAAGCCCTATAAAACATTAAAATGGCAAAACTAGTGTGCATTCGAAAGCACGCACAGCCGTGCCGTACACATTGAGCAAATATTATGGGATTTCCTTCCTGAAACTTAAAAAATCCATCAATTTAGATTGCCCTAGCAGGAAATATTGATAATTGCAATGATGGTTTGTAAACTTACTTTTATGTCAAAGATCACTTTAAAGTAAGGTTCACAATTATTATATAATTACTGATAAAAGACTGCTCGATAACAGTGGTGGGTTCAGTTGAAGACTGGAAGATGGCGCACGTGATCAATTTGTTTAAATAACATGATTAAACATTCTTCAATATGCGACTTTGATAATTTCAGCACAATATGATTATCACAGAAAATCTCTCAATTTGTTCAATGCATGGAAAAAGAAGTGTCAACTCTACATGACAATCTTTACGATCCGTACAAGTACATATTCGATTAGTTTAAAAATTATTATTGAATGTTTATATCACCTCTCAAAGACAAATGGGTGTGTTTCGAGATACTTGAAAGTGTAATTTTACCCATTGTGTGGTAAGAGTCTCATCATCTGGCCATATCTTTTTG
Source organism: Plutomurus gul (assembly GCA_019776185.1). Taxonomy (NCBI): domain Eukaryota; kingdom Metazoa; phylum Arthropoda; class Collembola; order Entomobryomorpha; family Tomoceridae; genus Plutomurus; species Plutomurus gul. The sequence continues at coordinate 16,089 of JABASC010002602.1, read as the reverse complement.
TAATTAACTTCATACCTGGAATGTTTGTTACTGTGAGAGTGACAGCATTAACTTGTCAATCGCTTATCATCAATTTAATCCAGCTGATATGACAAAAGGAATAATTGAAAAACATCAGAAATTGTAAATTAAATTTTTATCGTCAACGATTCAGAGTCTGCTCAGTCCTTCGACAGAGTGAACAATCAAGTCGTCTATTCCTGAGACTTAAAAATGCATTTCTCATTTTTGGTTGGTATTGTGATTGTTGGGTGTTTGGGTCAAAATGTATCAGCTCAATGGTTTCTCCCGGAAGCACTTGTGGAGATTCCAGTTTTAGGGAGGATCCAAGGGCTGAAGTGGTGGACATCATCCACCAATCTCAGCAAGGCGTTCATTGCTTTCCATGGAATAAAGTATGCCCATGACACTTCCGGTGAAAATCGATTCAAGGTAGAAATACAATTGTTTAATTATTACAAAGTGAAAACAAATTCGTTTGAAATTTTTTAATTCATAAATTCGGGAAGCCATCGAGATTGTACGAGGAACCACTTACCTCGGACGGTTCAGATTTTTTGGCTATCGACCCTTTCATTATGTGTCCTCAAGGAATGTTAAGTAATGCCAAGGCGAAAAAGGTGGCCGAGAGCAGCACTCCGTCTCTTTTCACCCTCCTTAAAGAGGGTATTTGGAAATGGAATAAAAAATATGAGGAACCAACTGTTTCGGAAATTAATGCCGAGCCCCGAATCAGAGAGGATGAAGACTGTTTGGTAATTCAGAAACTCAGGCTTATTTTTCAGAAAAAAATGTTCCAAAAAGAAGTTGCTGTTTGCTAAATTTTTATCAACGATATATTTAATTCAATGAATCTAAACTTTTAATTTAACAGGTTTTGAACGTGAATACTCCGAAAGTAAGAAATTAAACATTTTTCAAAGTTTTATTATTCAAAAATGATACAACAAAATCTTACTTTGGAATTTCCATTTACAGATTCCCTCAGAAAGTGAGGAGCCTCCAAAATGGCCAGTTATATTTTTCATCCACGGAGGATCCAGCACTTCAGTTAGTTATTCGAAATATAAATTATTATTTCAGGGGTAAAAGCGAGAAATAATATAATAATTAGTCCCTAATCATTGTAAATGCATAAAATTATAGATGTGGGGAGCTCCTTTCACTGGATTTCGATTTCTGGAACATGAAGTAGTCTTGGTCACAATAAATTACAGGTGAATTCAATACACCTTCACAAAAACCTTCGCAAAATTGTCTTAATTATAATTTCAATAAACTTCACAATCAGACTTGGTGTTTTGGGTGCACTGAATTTGGGGATCGATGATGCTCCTGGGAATGCGGCCATGTACGACGTCATCACGGCACTCGATTGGGTTCAAAAGTACATTCATCATTTCGGTGGTACGTTCCAATTTTCCCCAGTCACTGTTTACAGACATTTAACATATTTCTGTCTACCAAGAACTTCTCAGTCAATTTTCACCTCCGTTATGAAAATTGCCCCAAATTAATTTTAAAATTTACTCCCACAATTATTTCAGGTGACAAGGATCGTGTTGTTGTCTATGGTCACTCTGCTGGCTCCATGATGGCCAGTCACCTGTTATTCAGCAAATTGGCCACTGGGAAACTCCACGGTGTCATCGGATCCTCTGGCTCTGCCATTGCTCCATGGGGAGCTGCGGAAGAAAACTCCATCAGTCACCATTTGGAGGTCGCCTACAACGCCGAATGCTACGATGACGCAGATGGAATACCAAAACCCGGAATGACACAGCCTGACTACCAACAAGTCTACGAGTGCATGAAGAATGTCTCCGAAAGTGTTCTCAGAAGATCACTGAGTAGATATACGGTAACTTATTTTCAGCAAAATGGCCAATTAAATTGCTTTATATGTCCCATTTTATATTTTTGAAGATAAATCAACAGAGTCGAATCCGACTTAGAAATTTAATCCAACTTTCTACGGAGTTTTTCAAGCTTTTATATCAATTTGCCAATCTCCCAAAATAAATAACATGTTCTTTTACACAAATTTCACACCTAGAAATGAACCATTCATTTTATATTTATATTTATCCAGGACAAAAAAACACATGCGGGAGAACTGGGTTTTGATGCAAAGAGCCCCTCAGTTCAAAATGGTGAATGGATTACAATTCCGAAATTCTTGGAAGAAATGCCAGCTAAGATTTTGAAAAAAGGAACTCAAAATCCTGTAAATTTAATCATGGGGGCAAATAAACACGACGGTTAGTTATTAATTCAAAATGTGAATTATAAATAATCACAGTGTGTACTAACGGTGAATCACCTACTCCATTTTTTAGGTTCCGTTTTCTTTGAAGATATTTACGATGATTACTTGGTGTACCACGGTTTGCTTCGTAACACTTCTTTCATGCGAAATGACGTAATGCCACTTCTCATTCGCGCATTTAGTAAGTCCACTCAAATTTTATTTCCTAAAAATTGTTTATTATTGAACCATAAGAGCGAATTTCAAATTTCTACTAATTCTACTCTCAGAGGCGACAGAGACTTCGGGTGCTTTCCAGCACATCCTAGGACAAACATTTTTCGGGGACGGGATTAAAAACGGAATCTACGAGGAAATGCTTCCAGGTTTTATTGATGTTAGGAATTTTACAATTGAAAATTAATAGAATTAGCATTTTAATATTTAATCCGAATGTTAGAGACTAAATAAATGTATAACATATTTTTAGATGACGACTATTTGGGGAATGAAAGCACCCGCATGGGAATTGGTACAGAAGCACGCAGATATCCAGCCGAATTCTTACTACTACGCTTTTGACTTTGACGGTTTTTGGTCAACTTGTGACCTGAGTGGTACATCCCCTATTCCTTGTGGAATTCCTCATATTGGTATAAGCATATTTTCTATTAACTTGACATTTCCAAATGTTTATGAATATTTTATCTTCAATTAATATTCTCGTTGTTTTGTTTTGTAGATGACATGTCATTCACCTTCCAAATTTGTGAGTGGAAATCTCTTTATTTGTGGACAGCTCTTAAAAATTATTTCGGTGGTTCAAATAATTACAATTTTTTATTATGCGATTTTGTTTTTTCAGTCCCAATAATCAATGATGATTTGAGGGTCAGCAAACGCATGCTCAAGTATTTTGTCAACTTTGCCTATCACGGGTAAACTCATTCTCGTCATAATTACTGTTATTTACATTACTAGATATTTATTTCGAATTGTTTATCTAAAAACACTTTTTGAATAGAACACCGAATTCTCCTGACAATGACGATGGTCTTCTTCAGTGGCCAAAATATGACCCGATGACTCACGAATTTCTCAAAATAGACACCGTGGATACAATTGTGCCAAATTGTCGAGACACTTTCATTGACAATTCATTGGACATTGTGTAGGCCCCGTTAGCGCACTGCATATTGTTTTCCAGCGCAAGCATTCAAAAATATTCTAAGTACGCCACTAACTACTATGTTTACCATACAGTGAAAAATTAAGTGTTGTACGAAAAATTCCAATTGCTCAATAAATGAAATTGGAAAATGTCAACTGTTATTGGTCCATCATACACATTAATTATTTTGCACAATTCCCTCAATATTGAATGTTATGTAATTTTCACATCAGATTCAGATGAATGTTTTAATTGTGGGACACTTGAGAGAGCGTATACGTTTCGTGATAAACTTGATGTTGGGATATTTGTTGCTGTGAGAGGGACAGTTTTAGCTTGTCAATCGCTTATCATCAATTGAATCCAACTGATATGGCATTGATAATTATTAATTGAGGAATCTCTGAACTCAGAAATTGCATTTTTATTTCTATGCATCAGTCTGCAGAGTCGTTGACGGAGTTGAAAAGTCAAGGTGCATTGTCTAAGAAAGAGAAATGCATTTCTCATTTTTGGTTGGTATTGTGATTGTGGGGTGTTTGGGTCAAAATGTATCGGCTCAATGGTTTCTCCCGGAAGCACGTGTGGAGATTCCAGTTTTAGGGAGCATCCAAGGGTTGAAGTGGTGGACATCATCCACCAATCTCACCAAGACGTTCATTGCTTTCCATGGAATAAATTATGCCCATGACACTTCCGGTGAAAATCGATTCAAGGTAGAAATAAAATTGTTTAATTATTACAAAGTGAAAACAAATTCATTTGAAATATTTTAATTCATAAATTCGGGAAGCCATCGAGATTGTACGAGGAACCACTTACTTCGGACGGTTCGGATTTTTTGGCTATCGACCCTTTCATTGTGTGTCCTCAAGGATTGTTCACCAATGCAAAGGCCAAAAAAATCGTTGAAAAAAGCACGCCAACTCTTTTCAACATGCTTAAAAGTGGATACTGGAAATGGAACAGTAAATATGAGGAGCCTTCTGTGTCAGAAATCGACGCTGAGCCAAGAGCCAGGGAGACTGAAGACTGTTTGGTAATTTGGAAATTCAAAAGCTTATTTTATGAAAAATTAATATACGAGATATAAACTAGATCTTGGATTGACCAATGGATATAAATTGTTAGTCTAGCTTTTTAGGGCGAAATCAATCTAAAAATTATAAAACTATTTAGTCAATTAGAAACTTTTCAAAATTAAGGAATTTTAAGGGTTTTATTTCTATTTTCCAGGTGCTGAATGTGAACACTCCGCGTGTAAGAAATATTTTAGTGATATTTTACAATTTTGCACAATTAATTACTACTATAATAAAAATACCTAGGTACTAGCATTGTTCTCCCCTTCTTAGATTCCAAAGGAGGGTGAGGATCCCCCCAAGTGGCCAGTTATATTTTTTATCCACGGAGGAACCAGTACAAAGGTCAGCCATGAATTTACTTAAGGAAACACAGTACCCTCTGAAATATAAATGTTTCGTAAACAAAATCGAATTCATTTTATTATTTAATCTGAAATTTTAGATTTGGGGTGCTCCGTTCACCGGTTTTAGGTTTTTGGAACACGAAGTAGTGTTGGTCACAATCAATTACAGGTAAAACAATTACATCAGCATAATTTCACACAAAAAATTGGACATACAATTAATGAAGCAATTAAAATTTCAGACTCGGTGTTTTGGGAGCTCTAAATTTGGGAATTGACGATGCTCCTGGGAATGCGGCCATGTACGACACCATCACCGCTCTCGATTGGGTTCAAAAGTACATTCATCATTTCGGAGGTAAACAACGAAACCACCAAAATTATTTTCCAACACTGTTTAATAAACGCACGTTGAATATTCCTTTTTGTGATGTGAAAATTGTAAGTAAAATTTCTATGAAAAACATCTATTCCGAATTTTCAGGTGACAAGGATCGTGTTGTTGTCTACGGTCACTCTGCTGGCTCCATGATGGCCAGTCACCTGTTGTTCAGCCCATTGGCCGCTGGAAAAGTCCATGGTGTCATCGGATCCTCTGGCTCTGCCATTGCTCCTTGGGGAGTTGCCGAAGAAAACTCCATAAGTCACCATTTGGAGGTCGCCCACAACGCCCAATGCTACGATGACGAAGATGGAATACCAAAACCCGGAATGACACAGGCTGACTACCAAATTATCTACGAGTGCATGAAGAATGTCTCCGAAAGCGTTCTACGGAGAGCGCTGAGTCAGTACTCCGTGAGTCATTAAACCCGTTCATTAATTTAAACAACTCAAATGAACAATAAATTCTCAGAACTTGTGATTTAAGGGCAGGGAATGTTCACATTCGAATTTTCCTATTTTTCCAGGATAAAAAGACCCATAAAGGAGAGCTTGGTTTTGATGCAAAGAGTCCCTCAGTACAAAATAGTCCATGGATTACAATTCCAAAATTCTTGGAAGAAATGCCCACCGAGATTTTGAAAAAGGGCACTCAAAATCCTTTTAGTTTAATCATGGGGGCAAATAAACACGACGGTAAATATTTCAGGGAATATGATTTTATATGGCATTTGATTTTTTTTACATTGACATTGTAATTGTTTTTGCTGTACTTGTTTTTCAGGCTCCGTTTTCTTTGAAGACATTTATGATGATTACTTGGTGTACCACGGTGTGCTTCGAAACACTAGCTTTATGCGAAATGACGTAATGCCCCTACTCATTAAAGCGTTTAGTAAGTCCACGCAAAATAATTTTCCATTTGATTTTTTTTCTAATTACCAACTAGTAAAAGAAATAATGCAAATATGAATGCTAACATAATATCCACAGAGGCAAAAGAGACTTCTGGTGCTTTCCAGCACATTCTCGCACAAACATTTTTCGGGGACGGGATTAAAAACGGAATCTACGAGGAAATGCTTCCCGGTTTTATTGACGTTAGGAAATATTCGTTTAAAATGAAGAAAATATATGATATTGCATTCTAATATTTAACCGTCAATAGTAAAGACTAAATTAGTAAATAAATATTTAAGATGACGACCATTTGGGGATTCAAAGCTCCCGCTTGGGAACTGGTGCAAAAGCATGCAGCTGTGCAACCAAGATCCTACTATTACGCTTTTGATTTCAATGGATTTTGGTCAACTTGTGACATGGACGGCAGATCGGATATTCCTTGCGGCATTCCACATATTGGTATTCATATTTTCAATTAATCCTGCACATAAACAAATTATTGCTAAATAGTTAACCGATTAATCTGGAAATTAATTCTCTGAATATTTTTTAGATGACATGTCCTTCACATTCCAAATATGTAAGTGAAAATTTCTTTCCTTAAAGAAATAATCAAATTCTAAGTTCCTTTATATACCTTAGAATCATTTTAAATTGTAAACATGCAATATTATATTTTGAAATAATTGCAACATAAATTTTCCCCTATTTCCATTCCAGTTCCATTAATCAATGATGATTTGCGAGTCAGTAAACGGATGCTCCAGTATTTTGTCAACTTTGCCTACTACGGGTATAATATTTGTCACCCAATAGATACCCGAATTTGTACATGGATTTTATTTTAATGTTCTGAAAACTTATGTTGAATAGAACCCCGAATTCTCCTGCCAATGAGGAAGGTCTGCTCGTTTGGCCAGAATATAACCCGATGACGCACGAATTTCTAAAAATAGACGCAGAGGATAAAATTGTGCCGAACTGTCGTGACACCTGGATTAATAATTCATTGGATATTGTGTAACATATATGCACTCATGACTAACACGTTATTTTAATTAATAAATGCGTACTTAATTGTGTAATAATAAAAAAGTTTAAAGTGTCAATTGTTTCTTGATTGATTGAATTTTACCAAATCGTCATTCTAAACTTCAGTTAACCAGTTAAGTGGTGCACTTGTAAAATTAGACAATCAAATATAGAAATCTGTGGTGTAATTTATCATTGTGTGCATCAATGAAATAATGTCACAAAAGGAAATGTTATCTGTCAAAGTCACGAGTGAGACATAATTGTATTAAAGTAGAATGTGTGCACTGCACGCACAGGTATTTAATCAATTTCGCACAGGAATTAAATTTGCAAATTTTCAAGTGTTTTGCTCACCACCACGCCTTTCACAATCCATTCATGTAACAATGAATTCTTGAAAAGTGTCAAGAGTACACACAATTTATTCGGAAAGGCTTATATGTCCACTTGCTGATTACAAAATCCATGTCACCTGCCAAATAATTATATTACTTAAAATTTAACTTGTTATCACTATCTGAGAGAATTGTTGATTGATTGATAAAAATATTCTACCAAAACAATTTCCCCAATGACATTTCGTAGGATCCAGTTGAGCCCTGACTCAAGAAGCGATCAAAATGTGGGGAAATTGGACACAAACTTGTTTGGTGGTGGTGGCCGTGTTTTGCGTTGGCGCCACCCTGACCTCAGGTCAAACTGTTGTGAATATTCCCGAATTGGGACGAATTCAAGGAGCATTAGGGGCAACATCTAGAGACCAAACTCCGTACTGGACTTTCCATGGAATACGTAATTCTATTTAATATTTAAGAGAATTCACAAATATGGGACTCACATTTTAAAACTTTTTAACGAAAATATATTCAATTTTTTTAGCTTATGCTGAAAAGGATTCTTACATTGGAGTCAACAGATTTAAGGTACACATATACATAAAACATTGACTAATAACTTCCTTTAGTCTAACATTATACCACTTAAGCGTATAAACACAGTTAAGTATTTTTTAACAGTTGACGGTTTGCTACAGTATAATTTTATGTTTTATTGCAGCCCCCCACGGTACAAACAACTCGGCTGACAGAAGAAGGCGAAGTATTCCTTGCGAATCGTATTTTTGTCTACTGCCCACAAGAGGAGATTTTTGATCTGGATGGTCCGGGTGAATCCAGGGTCAGCCTGTCCCAAGACTTACCTGGCATATTCAGGAGAATTCATCAACGGAATAGGAAGCAATTCAAAACTTTCCAAAGTTATGCCAGCACCGAACAGAGGCGTCAAGCCTTGCGCGCCAAACCATTGGAGTTTATGGGACGAGAAGATTGGTAGGAATACTTTCATACATCCTTCACATTTTCATTAACACAAATAAATTTAACATAATTTATTCTTTGTAAAACTCTCTAGTTTAACCATAAACGTGAACACCCCCGAAATTCCGGAAAATCCTGAGACAGCTGAGTTGTTGCCAGTGGTTGTATTTTATCACGGGGGTGGTTCGGACTCAGTCTGGGGCTCTGCGTTCGTTGGTCTTCGCATGCTGGAAGACCGTGTTATCCTTGTGACCATGAATTACAGGTAAGAATGGCCAATAATCATTTCAAGGCAAACAATTTTCAAAGTTGTGCAATTGAGGTATGAAAATATTAAAGAAAATGTGTTACTGCCGTCCCCAGTTAAAACGTTAGAAATAAGGTGGAAGTTGATATATAAAAATTCGATGATTTGATGTTACATTGGCTTAAATTACAGACTGGGAGTTTTGGGTGCCTTTAATCTCGGGACCGACGACGCTCCTGGAAATGCTGGAATGTACGACGCAGTGGTCGCTTTGGAATGGGTGCAGAAATACATCAAGTAATGCAGTCTAACAATAACAATATTAAACGTATTACAATGGGACTGGACCCAACATTAAAATTTCATTATATTCAGATATTTCGGAGGAGATCCAACTCGTGTGACGATCAGCGGACAGTCTGCTGGGTCAATGATGGTGGCCAACCTGGTGGTCAGTCCCCTCACAGAGAACCGAAATTTGTTTCAACGTGTTTGGGGTAGGTCAGACATTTTAAATTTGTGTTACTTAATATTTATACTTTATTTTTAATCGTGTAGGATTTTCTGGATCGTCAATCAGCGTTTGGGCCGTGGCCGAACACCCCTCACTGCCCCATCACTTGAAAGTGGCTGATCTCGCAGGATGTCACGATATGTCGCAAACACCTGATATTCCCACAATCACAAAGTGCATGCAGGAGGCCCCACTTGACGATCTGGTGACGGCCCTGGAACAGTGGAAGCACGAGGAAGAAATAACTGGCCGTATGGGATTCGATGCCAAGGTGCCATCAATCCAAGCACCAGGTCTTACTATTCCCTATTTCATGCCGAAACACCCACATGATGCTCTCAGGAATTTGGAAGTCAGGAATGTTGAAATGGTACTCGGGGCGACAAGACACGATGGATCGTTTCCTTTGGATGACATTTATCACAATTTCATTTTGGAAAATCAACTAGAAAATAATGCAACCTTTTTGAAAAACGAACTTCTACCGCTGCTGCTTCGAAATTTAGGTAAAGATTTTTAAAGTTAATTTTGGCCTAGTGCATGAAATATAAATATGTTTAAATTTTTGTCTCTTACATTAAATGTTAACATAGGAAACCCATTTCTCTACGAATTTAGACCTCTTTTCCCATTTATAAATTGTGCGTCTTTATTGCATTTAATTGGTAGGTCTGAGGCACATGGGTTCCTCCAATTGTAGCAATTAACATTGGAAGAATAGAGGAGGAAAAAGTGGTAGGGCTACGTATGAGTAAAATTGGCTGTGACCCCCGTACCCCTCCCTAATATCCTTTCTGGATACGCCACTGAATCGTTTATATTCATTACTGTACGTAGAATTTTCCTGATTTAATTCTGGTTTGCAGGCATTAATGACGACAGTGGGGAGCTGTACCATACGATGGGGAAAACGTACCTGGGAGAATCTGCAAACTCGGGAACACTCGAAGACAAACTGCCAGGAATGCTCGATGTAAAATTATGTTTTATCATTGGTCATTTGAAAATATTAGAGATATTATAATTCTTCGATTTTTGAAATTTTGCTGTACAGATGGTGACAGTGATGGCATACAAAGCGGGAGAATTAGAAACTTTGCGCCACCAATCCAAAGTAAACAAGAACGTTTACTTCTACAGTTTGGATTATTTTGGAAGATGGAGTTTGTATAATTTCTTGTGGGGAGAGATGTACATTCCAGGAGGAGTTTGTCACACGGTAAATTCCATCACCTTATGACGAGGGACATTGTGAATAAGAATGATAAAAAATATTGTTTGTTTAGGATGATTTGATTTATTTCTTCTGGCTTGGTCCGCTTCTCAACGAAGATATGAAAGTGAGTCGCCGTTGGATGCAATATTTCATCAATTTTGCTAAACATGGGTAAGTGTTTCATTCGTTTCGAAATTTTTGCAGCTTATAAAATCAATGTTGTGTTAACATTAAATATTCTATGTAAATATATAGGAACCCTAATGGATTAGAGGGTACTCCTGACTACAAAGAGGTGTGGCCCCCTTACAACGACATGACCCACCCATATTTGTCCCTTAACAGAAAAGACAAAGTCTATTTCAACGCTGAAGATCAATGGATCGGAGTGGCCAAGGAATTATGGGAAAATCCTGACCTGAAGCACAAATGGGGACCACACATGTATGCCAATGAAAGTACACGTTTCACGTCTATGTCTGAAATGAACATGGCATAAAAGGTTCCCACTTCATAGTTAACAGAAGCCGAGACGAATGGTGTACCGATTAGTGTGGATGGAATATTATTGTCATGTGAGAATAAAATACATGTTATGTTTTGTGGCTGCGTCAATAACATCCGTGATTTAAGTTTATCTTGTCGCATTGGTTAAAATCATTAGAAATAATGGGATTTTTAAGGTTAGAGCCGTCGGTTGAATTAATTTATCTTTTCGTGGCACTAAAAAGATGTACCTCAGAAGCAATCCCTCCAATAAAGTAATCCCTTCTACGAAAAGGGAACATAAAAGCGTTTTTTTGCATTTATATTTACGGTGTGCAGTCAATTAAAAAGGCACTGTTCCGGACCAGAGTCAAAGTCCCCCAACAAATCCTTGGGGTTAATGTACTTGTAATGTAATTGTACTTTGTGTGTAATACTAGGATTAGCGGTATTCTTATTTAGGTTTAAGGTAAATGTTTAAGTATGACATGCAGAATGCCAATAATATTTCTGTAAATGATATATAGTCGCAGTGCGCTTGCTGTGTTTATTCGAGACCTAGATTTCAATGGTTTAAACAACCCTACAGTATTATTAGTATACTGCAATTACGCTTGTACTAAAATTCTGAGTAAACCACATCGACATATCAATTGTTGATAAATTGTGCTACTTCAAGTTAAATACTATTGCAGGTAGTACCACCAAGTAGGTAAGAATCGAATGGCAGTGAAGGTGGATGCGCATCACCAACCAAGACGAATGACAAACAAATTGACAACATTCTACAGTATTTATTTCACCGCAAACTAAATATTCAAATGTTATTTATTTACATGGTATTCATCCCTAGAGCTCTACAGTATGCATCGGTATCAAAAGAGAGTACAAAACTACGATTATTTCTTTTTAGCTTGCATCCAATTGTCGAGTGCAGTTTGCAGCATACTCGCCATTTGTTGACTGACTGGAGCAATGTTATTTTCCAGAACTCTTTTTTGAATTTTGGCCGTGGCCCCTGACAGTTCTCGTGCAATATTATCAACTAATCTCTGTCTTTCTTCCAATGACAATGCCTTTTCCCAATAGAGAGTTGCTTGAGTGTATAAATCATTATCGTACTGTTCCCACCTGCCCACAACTCCTTCGGTCTTATAAGCAGCCGCTTCGCCCCTGTAAACATCTTCAACGGGCCCAGAGAAACTATTGGGAAAATAATTCGGAGCACCGCGTCCATTATCAGAGTAGCAACTCTGTCCATCCCGTTCATAGGTCGCCACTTTCACATGCGGTCTATTTATGGGTAATTGTTGAAAATTCGTCCCTAGACGATATCTCTGTGCGTCAGAATAAGAAAATATTCTACCCTGTAAAATCTTGTCACTGGGGGACGGCTCAATGCCCGGAACCAGATTACCCGGGTGAAAAACAGCCTGCTCGACCTCCGTGAAGTAATCTCTAGGATTTCTGTCCAGTACCAATTTGCCCACATGTCGTAAAGGGAAATCCTTCAACAGCCACACCTTTGTCAGGTCGAAGGGGTTATAGGGCAACTTTTCCGCCTCCTCCTCTGTCATCACCTGAATCACCAATGTCCAAGTGGGGAAATTTTCTGCAGCGATTGCATTATACAGATCCCTGATGGCGTAGTCCGGATCCACTCCCGCAATTCTGTCCGCTTCGTCCTGTGTGAGATGAGCAAGTCCTTGGTTGGTGAACCACTGGAATTTGACGAAAACGTAAGCTCCATCCGCGTTAATCAATTTAAAAGCATGAACACCAAAACCATGCATGTGGCGAAAGCCGTCGGGGATCCCCCTATCAGAAAATAGGAACAATGTGTTCAGTGTCCCTTCGGGCTTCAAACTAGTGAAATCCCAGAACATGTTCGGATCTCTCAAATGTGTCACAGGATTTCTTTTCCTAGTGTGAATTAGGCTAGGGAATAAAATAGGATCCCGAATAGCGAAATTTTCAATATTGAAACCGGCCAAGTCCCAATTGCCCTCCTCCGTGTAGAATTTGACGGAAAAGCCTCGAACATCCCTCACAGTGTCCGCAGACCCACTTTCTCCCACCGATGTGGAGAATCGCACGAGCACAGGTGTTTTCTTCCCAATGCCCTGGAATAGCGCTGCACGTGTTAGATGACGGATATCGTGGGTTACTTGGAAATATCCGAATGCTCCTCCCCCTTTTGCGTGGACGACTCTCTCAGGGATTCTTTCTCTGTCGAAATGAGCTAAATGATCCAGAAAGTTAGAGTCTTGAAGTAACAATGGACCCCGGGGGCCAATACTTAGGGTTGATGTGAGTGATGGCGTTGGGCACCCGTTCCCCTTCGTGGCTATCGTGACATGGTTTTCGTGAAGCGTGCTCCAGAATGGTAATTGCTCTGCTGCAGGGTGAGGGTGAGACTGCCCTTTTGGAAAACGGGAAGGTTCCCCAGCTGTGCCACCAACTTTATCAAATAAAAATTCATACCCGCATTTTTATTATAACAATCATAATGTGAGGTGCAAATATTGAATTAATTGTAGACAACTGATTTGTTTTATAAAATCTTAACCGTATAATTATTTGACGTAATGTCGTATCGCTTTGTGTAATTCAAACATTAACAACATTAAAAGAGAATCGTAACAATAAGAAATAGCTGAGCCAATTTTCACTTTTTATTTTTTAGTCTGAAGACCACATTATGGCATTTGACCACATAATTACTACTCCATTAGCTGCACACAGTGTAACCAACAAAATTTGTACACAATGCATTATGGTATATTAGAATTTACACGAAACAGATTATTTAATGCCTTGAGATATGTATGAACTCTAAAACACTTACTTCGCACATTGAGCAAAAGAAAGTGACATAGATTGAGTTGTAGCAGTCGCAAAACGTTTATAACCGCAACACTGTGTGAGGTTTCCATCGTTCACTCACTGTCAGTTCAAAGGTTACATCAACAGAAACTTGCTAAATAAACTAAACCTGTAGCACAAATTTGACACTTGGCGAAGTGGTGCACGTATACTCACTTTTTTATTATTAAAATTTGGAACATTTTTTCCAAAATTTCGGTTTTCAATAACTTAGTCAAGTACCTACTGAAAAATACAAATGTAAACAGTGCGTTTTTTGTAAACCGTGTAAAAATTAACATGGGGCTTATGTATTGTACGTGTCACTTTGCTTTGATAATAGTCACAAGAATGTGGATGTCTGCAAAACTGTAACAACACTGATTTGACACACAAGAAACAAACCTAGATCAGACATGTGTCACACTTGGGTTAAGATACGTAACTCCTTGATAAGTTCATTTGTACATTCATCATATACATACGTAGAGAATAAAAGAAATACCGCGTTTCATATTTCACCCTACTCAATTTGCACACTTTTCATCCAATAGTCAGGAAGGCATGCAAATGGTTGTGGTTGTGCCCACAGCCAAATAATCTGTGAGTCATAACATCGTATGCAAAATAATATTATTTAAGTGTATGTAGTAAACTCATTGGGGGTGGTTTGCTCAAGAATTGTATTTGGGGGTGGAGTATAATCGAGATATCTGTTTTCGCTCTACACTTCTACTTATTGGTCCATACTTACGGACATGCATTAAAGACAGTTAGAAAGACAAATTCGCAAGTCTCCACAAGAATTTACTGCCGGGAAAATCTGGTGGACCGAAAATATTGATAGAACCATGTAATGATCGATTAATCAATCAATGCGCACGTAATTATAAGAAAATGGAGTTCTATTGTCCAAATTGGTCTTTGAAAGTAACTTTATTTAGCATGCATTTATTGTTACATATGTATTTACCTGCAAGTGCTTAAAATTCATTTACACGTCGGAACAATTGTAGTAATTGTTAGCAGAAAAGATTTTCTGCGAAAGAGAAAACAACAAAAATGTGAATTTCTTTTTGATATTTTGAGATCGGAATCACTTCCACACCTGAGAAAAAGACCTCTCAAAAAGAAACGGCAGAAATACGCGTTTTTGGAGAATTTTTTTTCCTTTAATATGTTGTAGTAGGTTTGCTTTTTAAGTCAAGTTTTTACTTGGGAAAATAACTGTGAACATCCTGCAGTTCATACTGGAGTTAGAAATCAAAACAATGTTTGTTGTTCACATGCTTTTCCCCTTAGCCCTTAAATTCCTTAGACATTTTTAGTGCTGCTAAGATCCCGTTGTGACCTAGATATTATTGGTCACTTTATTACATTGTTTTTTTTCCATATATGTATTACTTATCTTATATAATGTACATATACAACAATTTAGTTGCATTCACGCAAGGCACCAAATCATCGTGGCCTTTTCAACCCAACGGCCGCATTTAGAAATACAAATAACACAATGTGGGAGAATAAATACAAGGTTGATTGCATAAGCAGACTTTGGAAATATATTTTCTAAAAACTGTCAATACATTATACATTAGAGCAGACATTTACTTATTCTGCCTTAGGCTTAAATACACGGGTAAATATTTACTAAAATTTGAAAAATATTTACTTACAAAGTTTTGTTTGAAGGTTTTTTGGACAAGAAAGACAAAATCTGAAAGCTGCGAGCTCTTATTCTCAAAATTAAAACACATTCTTACATGTTAAATACATAGTACATAAGTGTCGGAACTCTGGTCACGATCCCGTTGCTGAGAAAAGTGCAAACATTGGCTTTCTACTAACAATTAATGAAATATCAAGGTACTTAATCTATACATACGCTATGAGAATACAGCCACATGTCTGGTACCTTTGACCTTTGGTGGTCTCACCACTGTAGTGCTTTATCATGCCTGTATCATACCTTTAGTTGATACTGCATTGAGCATTTTACACTATCAGCCAAGCCACCTGTCAATAAAAACCTACTGCATTTGCAAAAAATCTTTCCAATATAATAGGTTTTACTTTTATGTTGAAAACCGTATATTCTGAATATTACATAATCCGATAATATAATTTCAAAGTAAATATTCGAATACAAATGGTAATAATGATTATCTTCAGTACCAAGAATATTGTCGATTTAACATGCGATTTAGCCATTAGGTTTGAGTGATGTTGCGTATCCACTGTGAAAAATGTGTTATTTTTGTGAATACGCCAATTT
>JABASC010002601.1:0-16914 GCA_019776185.1 Plutomurus gul | reverse complement strand
CTAGTATCATTCGGGGAGGGGGGGGGAATGATACCTACCCCTCTCTCTGTTTGTGTGCGTACAAAGTAGTCTCTACCTACTAATAAGGCCTTGCTATATTGTGACATAGCTGTGCGGCTAGAGTCAACATAAACCACTACTATAAATTGAAACAAGTCGAATTGCGAGTGGAAGCTTTTACCAACCTTCGTGATAAGATAGATCACAATACTCGTATTACAAAATTACTGTAATATAAACCGAAAGTTATTAGGTAAGTCCAGAGAAGAAAGAAAGAACGGAACTCTGAGCTTGCTCTCTTTCTCTCTCTGCACGGTGCTCGCTTTTACTCTAATTCAATTTGGACTAAGTCTCTTTTCTTTGTAAATTGAACATCTGTAAGTCATTACACATATTGCTTACTACTCTTTACACGACATCCTATGAGCTAAATATATTGCCTCCAAAGTAGCTTGTATGTATAAATGCATTTAAACTCTTCTTCATTTTGGTCAGTTGGTGACTACAAAAGAGTCCGTCCTACCCATTACCCACTGGGTGGGTAGTAGTGGGTAGTGCCCACTTTTGCTCTCTCACCTAAATTGTTAATCACTGGGAGAATAGTTAATACTCACTGGTTTAAAAAAATATTTTATCAATATTTTACAGCAAAAATTTGCAGTAATTAGATACTTGAACTATGAGGAACACATTTTCCAAATAGTTTATTGAATCATCGACAAACAGCAAACGTGGCAATGCGTAATTCCCCTTCGAGCACACGTAATTGATTGAAGTGGGAATTTTTAGACCATCTTTGTGTTAAAATTGGTAAAAAGCACACATGACGATTATCTTGTCAGGGGTTGCAGCGAGCCGTTTTTCGACAAACTTTCTACAGTTGGATTTAGCACGCATTTTTGAGCTTGGATCTGCTTGGGTGTCCCAACTTATCGGCTTTCGAATGCTGTTCATAGCTATGTAGGTTACCATAATATCTTTGTGGTCATGGCGTGATCCGATATTTTTGGATTGCAGGTGTAGACTTTCTCCATCCTTTTTAAGATTTCCTATTTCCCCACGAGTACAGATCGGCCGGTTTTATTTGTGTACAACGTACGATATGTGCCCTCGCTCTTCATACCATAGCATTAATCGGTCGATGGTGTTTCGGTGAATCCCTTCACGAACAAAATGCCACCGAGTCACTTCTTGTCACTTTGTCACACGGTTTTTATAGCTGCAGCGAATTTGTTTCGCAAGTTCCTCCGAATTTGTCGACACTATTTTTAACGGCTCAAAGTATATAGCTGCATTTAGTTTTCAAATTCAAATTCCTACAAAATTCTGTATCAAGTATGGCTGACTTAAGCCCTACTCCATGTAGATTCCAGGAAAGAGTGACAGGGACAAAAGTGCAAAGATGCCTAGTAAGCACCTTGTAGATTTATAATATCCCCTGATCAGAATTGCTAAACTCTTTTGGTTTTCAATCTTCACCCATAACTTGACTACATTAAATTCTCTTGTTGTTTCACCTTTAAGCGAAATAAACAATTTCTGCTCCAATCCAAATGTCAAATTCTATTAACCTGATCCTGATATCTTTTCAATCCCCTCTTGGACCATTTAGCAGCTGCTTAAGCCCGCATTTGTTATGTCTCGTAAATTTGTGAGGTTAAAAATGTAAACGGAAATGATTAAAAGTATATTTACCTATGATTATTTAAAAATTTCATTTCAGGACAGCTTTCAATGAATTAAAATACAAAAAGCCAATTATATATAAAGTTACTGAACTCAAATCAAGATTTTACATAGGAAAATAGGCACTTATTTCATGTATACATGTACAATGTGACTCTTTTCTTCGCATACGATTTCCCTAAATAACTATTTCCATAAATGACGGTCAATCTTAATCTAAATAATATATTATTATAATATATTAATAGTCATAATGCGAAATGGCAATTAGGATGAGATTTAGAGATTCATTGATTGATCTATATAGATTTATACGATAGATTTAACGTCTCGTGTATATACATGATGGTGGATTTTTTTACATTGTAAAAATAAACAATCAAATTAGAAAGTGAGATTGGTTTCATTTTTCTATCAAAGCTTTTCCAATCGGGTTTTATCATCAATAAGTCGGCATTAAAACATTTTCAGCTATTTACACATTTATTGACATTTATCATGTTGTATGTAAACTCAATTCTTACTTTCTTACGAACCAATAGTTGAGTTAAGCATCTTTGTTAGATAATGTGGATAGTCATGTAAGGTAGAGAAACTATTTTGTAACATCCTAAATATGATTGAAGAAAGTTTAGTGAGAAAGCAAGTGCATTGGATGCCTAAGAAAATTTTATTACTTTTGTTTCATGGTTGCGTATGCTTTGGATGTCTACATTTCACCAATTTGTATTCTGTATTCCTCTCTTCCCTGCTTCTGCTTAAATTGCTAAACATCTTAATAGTTCAGGAGAACACGGCATGTTTACAAAGTTCAGCAGGAGCAACTGCAAATAATACAGAGACACTCACAGCCAAACATAAACAACACAACTTTCATTTAAACAACTCATAATGTACTTGCCGTGCAGAAATAAATAAAACATCACTCAATATATGATACAGGGTGAGTGGATCTCAGTGGACACCTTGTGACTGATTGAACTGTAGATTTTTGCATACAAATATTATGCAAAATCGAATGAATTACAATCATGAATTCATAATCAAATATTACATATTATTGTCGAACTTCCTTTCGACCACATTCCAAATCGATTTCTAACTGAAATCGATCCACTGTTTCCTTGTCTCCGTTCCAAAAACATTTGACTTTCTCTAACTGGTCGATACTTCCTCATCCTTATCAAATCGCACCAAGCCTGAAGCAGAGATTACTCTGTTGAACACAAACAAATCTGGAAATACGCAATTATAAACGAAAAATTGAAATGTACCATTTACCTATTTAATTATTTGGAAGCAGAAGGGAATCTATGAATATAACCAGACATACAATTGATATTTTTCAAATCAACTTGCTTCGTTCACTTGCTTATATGGTGTCACCTACCACTATTCAAACATCTCTGTGAATGAAGCATGTGCATTGACAACCTTATTCATACAGATATTTAGAAAGTCATTTTTATTTGTAATTATCTAGGTTTATACAGTATTAAAAGGGATATTTAAAAATAAAGTGAACTGGTGTCTATGGTTTTGTACATGCAAATTTCACACAAAAGTCTGTTAAACATTTTTATGCTACATATGTTTAATTTCATGGGCGTACCAATCAGCTATCAGATAATTGTTTGCGATAAATACAATTAAAAATACACTATACAACTGCCGTTCTATTCGCTCCAACGTTTGGTGGACACATTAAGTTAAAATCAATACATAAATAAAAATGTAAAAAAACAAGCAATAACATTATGATCGACAGCTTGACCTTATTAAGGGAAGACGCAAGTGTTTTAAATATTCAGTCTTTTATGATTAAAAATGACGCTTAGTCTATTGTGCTTCCAATAAAGTTAGTTGGTAGATCCTAATGAATAACCGTCATTAGCTTGAAGCTCTATGTTGGCATCACCTTCAAATTTACTAACACGCATTTTCCCTCCCATAATGAAATTCTGTCTTATATTTAAATGAACTTTTTGCATGTAACAGTTCACAAATTATTTTTCAAGATCCATTCGTGTGGCTCCTATGTGGCTTCCAATGTTCGTCATGCTTCTCCTTCACCATTAAAGGCGCCATAATTTCCAAGCTCTGTATGATACGCAATAGGCAGAGCAATTTTGTTGGGCTACATTTACTAAATCCAGAGACTAAGAAAGAAGTAAATCATCGCTTGTAGTCATACAGCAACGAATACACAGAATTAATCTGCAGACACGCTGAATTCTCAACTGAAAGTGGCCGTAAGCACTGGCTTTAAGTCTAAACAATAATTAAGTAGGAATACCCTGAGCCCAAAATTAAAAACTCTCGCGTTGCAGCAAGTGGAATTAGAAAACTGCGTACACTCTTGCTTACAACCACATTCTATTTGCTGTAAAATACTGGAAAATTTAATATACCTAAAAGGTAAATATGCCGGATTTGATGAATTCAGTTGAAATGAAAATGCAAATAGCAAATATCTTGAAAGATGAACGCTTCGTTTCTCACACACGCTCTAAAAGGATGAATATAAAAGATGTCACACTTACATTTGAGTTGTCACAATGTCAAAAGAATTTATTGTGGATCACTTTAGTTCGCATGGCATGCAGTGGATGCAGCATTTGTTTCTCTGTCACTCTGCGACTCCGCGAGTGCTCTGATAAAGAAAATTCATTTCATTTTGGTTTCCAAACGTCATGACATCAATCTCAGCTTGTGTGGGTGCTTCGACGTAATTTGTTTAGTCAAATTTCGCTCAGATTGTACATCCTTCAGTTTTCAATTTGCATTGTGTGAAATTTGACGTTCTCGATTAGAATTTGTATCTTTATGTTTGTTCAAGAATTCGAATACAGACATTCGAATGATACATTTTATCTAAAATATTTAATATTTTTGCTATGTCATGAGCCACGAATACAGAAATGCAGTTTTGGAAAGAAATAATAACCAGTAAATGGATAAAATGTTGGGTTTTATTAAACGAAAGATTTTCAAATATTGATATGAATAAGTTGCTCGTGTTACCCTGCTCATTTCATATCGCTATGTTTAGGGCAATTAAGAAATGATACTAAAAAGTATAAAGTTACGTTTCTCAATGAATAGTGCCTTGTAAAATATCGATCGGATCATTTCTTTGTGGATATCGAGTATAGCTTTTCGCTTTTACTAATTTGCTGTTGTTTGCTGTAACTCGCTATTGTTAGTATTTGATGTTATCAGATGATCAAATATTACAATTTTTGACCTTATGTACCAAATCGAACCTTTCCAACAGCTAAACCCTTTTATAAATAGACTGCAACATGCTACAAACCCCTCCAAATCAGTATAGGACTAGAGCGAAATGTGGTGGTATTAGGAATTAGGTGGCCATAGTAATTGTCCTATAATTTTTTTGTAAGGGGATGTAACATGTTGCAGTTCGAGTGGCTGTAATTTCATTGATAAATATTTTGTGTTAATGTACAGAATTCAAAACACTATCAGACACAGGTTGAGATTAATAGTGTTTTCGTAAGTCGTAACTACAGTTAATTCAGTATGCAAATTAAGCCAACTTCGTTAAATAGATTAAACTGTAGAAAGCTTTACCATTGACTTCGTTTTTCTTTATGTATGAAAATCACTGGACCATTTCTTAACAAATTAAATGAGCGCTGACTCGCTCCTTTCCACCCACTTCATGTCGAGGTCTATGCAACTGCAACTTGTCCGAAAAATCTCGGAATTAGCAGCAAGGCTACAACATGCGAATGTATGTTGTCGGCAGTGGCCATTGGCTGTTGTGCAAGCTGAAGCTTTCCTGTGGTTTCCGAGGTTTTCCGGACAACTCGCATATTTACACGATAATGTTTTTAGAAATTTCATTTATGAACGTTCTAACTTTATGGCAGTATGCATAATGATAGCTTAGGTTAGCAAGACTTAAAAAGTATACTCTAAACTTGAAAAAGTATACCCTTTTCTAAAAAATTAACATGGTGATGTATAGGACCGTTTAGTCTGGTCAAGAGGTTGCTAGGATATTTAAGCAATGAAATCCTAACGTTAGCATTAGTAACCATTGTGCATACTGCAATTAGGTTCTTGCTGCACAGTATTTCAAAGATGAATTAAATATTGTAGTTTCATGTCAAATCTTTTCTTAACTCGTTCATAATTATGCCTGAAATTCTATCATCTTGAAATGATTAAATCACATCAAGTTTATTTTTTTGCATAACAAACTTCCATCTGTTAAAATTTTTTATGCTGTTCTCGAGTATTTTCATCAGAGGTGATAATACCAATCGAGCTATTAGATTTAATAAGGTTAAATAAAAACTATTGTAGGGAAATATTGAACTAATTTGATGTTTCGTAGTAGTATATAACTTCAATTCTGATATGCGCCTCATACTTTAATGTGCATTCCAATCATACCGCTGTACTTGTGAAAGCATAGAGAAAGAATTCCTTTATGAAGTCTAAAAGCAAAAGTCAGTGGCTGCTGTTGCTTATGCTAAATATGCATTCTTGTTGTAGACTATCCGTCTCTCTTCTCTCTGCATAATACAGGAAGAACTTGAGCAAGAGGAAACTGCCACAAAACATTAATGAAACGTGTAAGAATTCCTTGGAAGGCACACCAAGTAGGAGTTATAGAAGCGAGCTTTATTTCCTATTGCCTGCGTGAAAATTTCTATTTTTACTTCTTCAGTCATTTTTCTGCCTTAAAAAATTGCAAAATTTCCTACCAAAGGGCGTCCAATATGTATTTTCCAGGGGTTCACAGCCCTCCAATGCAATCTCTCACAAAAACCAATAATATATCGCTGTAGAGAATTTTAATGTGCATCTAATATATATTTAGCAACTCTACATATGTCTGGTTGGGAGTTGGGGCAAGAGATGTAATTTTAAAATTCAAAACCAGGAATACTAATATAGGAAAACCTGCGCAAAAATTGTTTAGACCTTCGTTCGTTTCTCACACTGCCTTTAGCCTAAAGGCTTTTCTAATAAGTCCGTCGTTTCCATTCCCGTTAACACTATTGGAAGAATTTCCATGAGGTTGGCTGGTGTGGCATTGTTTTAAGAGAAAATCGAATATTTCTTCACCGACCATATCTTTCATGGAAGCACCTAAATTCTCCATTGGATTAAGAGTGAAAAAAAGAAAGTCAACAGTCAACGCACCTCTTTAAAAGCTAATTCTGGAATTCTCTCGCAAAGTCATTTCTCTTCCTTGCCCCAATTAAATTATCCATATTTCTGATTTTAATTTTAAAACGATCGTATCTCCGATTCCCTACCAAGGAGGGAGTTGTGAAAATATGCATTAAATGCGCATTAAAATTCTCTACGAGGTTATATGATTGACTTTTGTAGCCGATTGCCTTAGAGGGCTGTAGACCCCTGGAAAATACATGTTGGACGTCCTTTACTTTCACTATTCGCTTTTATTCACTACCTTTCAAGCGAGACACCCCACTAAACAGCGCTGTTGACATTACATATATTCAGAGCACATTGTGTTAAAGAGCACGAGAGGCAGTTGTACGTGACAGGGCTGAGCCAGCAAAGTACATGCATTTCATCAATTGGGTTAATTGACCTATATTACATTGAGAGAGTAAAACATGTTGTACTTCATAATTAGAAAGCAGTGAATTTGAAGTGAGAATTTTATTCCGGGCCGTCACAAGCGCAGGAAATTATGTCTGTTGCCAAATTAAGAAATAAGATTGAAATTTTGCAAATATGTAAGTTAATGTCTATGCATGAATGAGAGAGAGAGAGAGAGAGAGCCGAATAAAGTTGAATCGAATTTGCAAACTATTAAGTAAGTGGAAGCACCGGTTAGCTTGGACTCATTGTTATATGCTCAATATGCCCAATATGCTTTTCCAGTTGTATGCACGTAACAGTTTCACACCAAAGCCTATGCTTACATGTACCATATAGCGTTAGTAATAGTAGTCTGTAGACGTAGTAGTAGGGAAAAGTGTAAAGGTTTGTCGTCATCTTCGTCATTGTAGACTAATGTGAAATTGGTGGAAGTCAAGTGAAGGAAGGCGAAACCAGCAGGGCAAGGCAGTGGTAGTAGCCGTCTAGCTGTTTGCTCGGATTTCTTTTTGTCATAAAAGTAAGGCTTGGGGGAGGATAGTAATAGTAGCACCAACGGTTAGAGCCCACAGAGTGCCTGCACTGCCAATGACTGTACGACTAACGAAGATATGCTCCATTATAACGTAACGGAGTGAAGGCATGTTGGACGGGAGAAAATTCAAGAAGGACGCTTAAAATAGTCAGAGTAGGCGACGGCCACATAGTTTATAGGATTGCGAGTGCAAGTGTTGCGAAAACTACAGCAAAGGCGAGTAAAGCCAATTCGACTCACAGGATTCGACTTGCTCGGACTCTCACTCTCTCTCTCTTTCTCTCTCTCTCTGCCTTCCTTTTTTGGCTGTGCTCTTCTGGTGCGATCGATGAAATGAAAAATATCTCGACCTTGTTGAAGACTAAACTCTCCACTCAAATACTAGATAGTTCACGGAGAGAGCAAACCAAACCACAGTGCACACAAACCGTTTCACTTCACTTCATTCAATTCAACGTCTTTCATGTGTTTGAAAATATTGCCTTTTGCCTTTCTCCTTGTGAGAAGCCACCACCAACCAACATGCTTCTTCCCTATAGTTGAAGCAAATATCGTTAATAATATGAGCTTAGCGAGTGAATGACACGGAAATGTTCTCTAACTAACAGCAATTCGACGTGGGAAAAGAATTTGCATACTAATTCAGAATTCTCCCGTGCATTGTTCGAAGCGAGCCAAGTATTTCCAGTCCGTAGAATTGGATGAGCGGAATTTCCACCTACTACCACTACCACTGTATTGTGAATAATGGCTGTACTTTGGACATGTCTCCGTAGAGGTACATCGGAGTTTGCTCACACGGTGACACGTGCAAAACAAAAGACGCAGTCTATGAATGCCATGTTAAGCCTGTTTCGATTTTCGTCATTGTGTGAATGTGGTTGTCAATTATAATTTCAGAATAAACAAGAGACTTGAGTACTGACTACTAGTATATTTAATGTCCCCCTCTTCCCGTGTATGCATTGAATGTGGACAGCTTTTCTAGACATATATTGCCCATTGTTATTAGAAAAGTTGATGAATGTGTGCAAGAAAAATTGATGTTTCACCATTATTTGCTCTGTAAGTACCTAATAAGCTAAAAGAGATTTCATGAGCGTAGATAGTCATTTCAATCATCAGTGAGGAACTTATTTGTTCGGTGTCCTTTGCAGTGTTGCATTTTACCAGCATTTGGCCGTTTGCACCACTGGTATAAACGGTATTTAGCACTGGTAAATGGTAAAAAGTGGTAAAAATGCTGTTTAATATGTGGAGTAACAATTATGAATGGACCGTGAGAACTGAAAGTAGGCAGAGGTTGGGATTAATAGTTGAAGTTGTGCTTTTCAAATCTTCTATTGAACGAAAGTATTGGTATCTAATTAATATTTAAATATATCTACTACCTAATACTATTGAGTGTACTAATTAGCAGTGGTAACAGAAAAATTCTACGACAAAGTATTTTGAGGGCTAACAGGATAAATGCTACAGATATATTTATTTTAAATTGCAATAAAAACATTCTGTACGGATCAAATATTTAGGTAGTTTAAGAATACATTTCAATATGGTTTTGTCAAACCAATTGATAAACAAAGAGGATTAAATAGAAATTGTGTAGAATTTATCAATATTTCCATAAAAATAACGCTTTAAAGGTCGTTAATAAAACGCAAATTTCCCAACCATTACCAATAAGCTTGTAAATGGAAAATCAAATAAAATATGTCTGCATTACATTAATTTCAGTTGATAACGATTTAAATAAAATGTAATCTGATGTTACCTGATGACAAATATCCTATTATGACTTTTTCAAACTACTTCATTTCGAAGTGCTTATTTTGCAGAAAGTATAGAATTTGCTTTAGGGGAGACTGGGGTCGGTTGGCGAATTGCTTATATTTCAGTTATCCTTGAGTATTTTCACCTGGAATTTTCATATAAAGTAGATTAAAGGGTAGCTACGATATAGTGACACTGGATTTTAAAAGTGGCATATCTTTTGAAGTTGATGAGATATCTGTTCGAAAATTTGCACGCATAAGAACATACTTGTTACCTTTCAATTTCTATATCTACGAACTTTCCGTGTTCGGTATTTTGCCACTGAGCTCAATTTCTCCAAAGGTCCTCTAAAAAGGGCTTTATCCGTGACTCTTTGGCTACTTCTCCAAGTGAGAATTTTTTCACGAAATTGACTTTTTGGTGGAACTTTTTGGTAATATTCTGCATTAGCGAACTTGTGAGCATGGAAATACTTCCTTCCTGGTGTTTTCTGGTGGTTTGGAATGACTTCAATTTCTTCGTCAATTATCACTTTTTGCGATGACATTTTTTTGAGTACTTTTAGACAACATTCTTGGATTCTAAATGGTGACCAGGTTTATATGCTGGAAAGGTCCTCTTCACTCTTGCTTTGATGCCCAGCTTCTCCTCTTCAATTCTACCAACCGGATTGGCGTCATTTTCAGTTCTTGAGCCACAGCAGCCACGGATGTATAGGGATTGGAAGTGAAAGCGTTATCTATAGTTTTTACTTTTGCAGGGGTGGTCACAACAACACGTCGATATGTCTTCAAACCTACATTTTCGGAATCCCTATACTTTGTTGTGTATCGGTAGATTGTCTTTTTTGG
This sequence comes from Plutomurus gul, assembly GCA_019776185.1. Classification (NCBI taxonomy): domain Eukaryota; kingdom Metazoa; phylum Arthropoda; class Collembola; order Entomobryomorpha; family Tomoceridae; genus Plutomurus; species Plutomurus gul. The sequence continues at coordinate 6,456 of JABASC010002601.1, read as the reverse complement.
ATAACCTTCTTTTTTGAAAGTCATCCAGGTCGCTTCAGAATTGTGCGCTGCTACCGTTTTGTGGATCTGTAACTAACGATTTCCGAGCATTTCGCTTACCCTACGATTATTTCTTTAACCACCCATTTCTGAACCATGTATTGCACACCAAATGAAAGATGGGAAGTTTTTCTACAAGAATAGATAAGCGACGATTTTTTGACTTCGCAGGAACCCGCTTACAAATCTTTCTACAATCAGTGTCACTATAGTAGCTACCCTTTATCACCGGCTTATTCTTTCACACAAATGCAGATAAATGTTTGAGTGCACGTCTGCAGACCCTTTCTTATCTGAATCTCTGGAGTGCACTCACCTTTTCAAGCATTTACATTTAACATACATAACGGGATATCCAGCTAAACCGAATCCCGCTTACGCGGATTCAAGTGTATATTATGATTCTATATAGATTTTACATATATCAGTATTTTAATTATATTATGTGAGATAGATTTAGATTTTAATTACAATTATTCACATACATTAAGATAATTGACAAAGGGAGTCGGGTTCAACATGTTTTCCAAGATTTGGATTTCTTATTTAAACAAAATATCAGTAAATATTATAAATTATGAATATCATCAGTATTTTTAATTATATTACAAAAGATTTTATGTAAAAATTGATGAGATATTTCTTTTTCATGTCAGCTTATATGTATGTATATACAATTACATTTATATGATGATATCCTACTTTGTATATCATCACCATATTTTCCTAAAAGTCGACAAAGACGACAGATAGGAATGGTGGATGGGATAGACCTGTACTGGTGAAGCAACATTAATAATACTGTATGTAATAAAGATTCCCTTGCTGCAAGGTTCTCGTTTATAAACTACATATTACGATTACACGATATTTTCCAATAATGGGAAAATAATATTTTACCTGCAATGAAGAGACATCATTATGCAAATTACAATTTCTACAATGCGACTGCTGCCGCAGCGCTTTTTGTGAAGGCTGATTAGTTGTATAAATAGATGCAGCAGCAATAACATGCTAAATATAAGCCTGATTTTGCCTAATGTACCATTCCTGTGCAAATGTACAAGTAGTATTTTTATATAAACAAAACTTGCGCATTAGTATTAAGTATAATGGCGAAAATATCTTTGAATCAGAAAAAATAATATACGAAACATGTTCGAATCGCATTTAAACGTATCAATTCAAAATTCGTAGAATATTCTATTCTACTCGAATACAAAAATTCAATGGTTAATTTACATTGAGATTTTCCGTTTTAAATTCTGTGAAGAATTTGAAATTAAGGAGAAAACAACCATAAAAGAATGAAAATAAATGTTATGAACATTGCAGTGACAAATTTCGAAACAATTCGTTTTTAAACATAACCACAAGATAACTCGTTTTTGAGCAGGTAGTCGTGGGAATGTTTTTCTGGTTTTCTGTGCTTCATTGTAATATAAGAAGTCACAATCACAAATGTACGTACTAAGGGGAGATTATACGTTGCAGGAATACATCTCGCAAATACTATTGAGTGAGTGAGATTGCGAATACTCCAGCAGAGAAGATCTCACTTTACAAAGGAAACTTAATGTCTCCATCTTCGTTAGAATTCGTATGGGAGAACGGGATATCGCTTTTATGTGTAACTTGTAAGCGGTTAAACACTGTGAAGGAACTTTTGAAATGTTAGTTGAAGTACCTGATTTAACTTACGGCTAAAACCATCATCAACTTTGTCCGTGATAGGAGCAGCCGCGGAAATGATTACATAGCGGCTTTGTCGTTTTGTGCAAACGAATCCTAATGGTTTTCTTGCAGTGGCTTGCCTGAATTTTACATTGAGAGAGCTCTAATGTCAAAAATATCCATTACTCTGGATTTGGACAAAATGGGTTGACAATCATTTGTGGTTTTAATGTAACCCTTTTGTATGTCCATTTTGACCATCAATATCCTCTGATAACAAAGTGCATTTAGTGTCCACTATGGATGAGAATTGTAAAGTTATATTGAGCAGTTTTGTCGCTTCTCTCAATTATAGCATGTCTAGTTCAACACTAACACTATAAATAGAGACTAGAGATCAATAATAAAAAAAGTCAGTTTTAAGGAATTTTGTTACGATTTTAAAATTTCCCCTAATCTTTTTTTTAAATCAGATCTAATTTTTTATGTGTATACTGAATTTGATTTTGGACATTGCGACACTGTCCAACAAAGCGACCACTTGTCCTTTTTGGACTGTGAGATTTTGGACCGGAGTCACTCACCAGTGGGACTGTGCTTCACACAGCAAAAATTCTAATTTAAGTTTCACCACAGTCAATACATCAAAGTAGCCAAAACCAATAGAAAAGAAAACATGCAAGTTGTTGCCCCCTTCAGTAGAAATCTGCTTTTATTGACAAAGTAAGTAAGGAGACCATGGAGTTGATATTTATGTTTTCCTCCTTTGCAGGGCATTCAACGTGGGGATGAACTGTGTGAACTCGTGGTCACGGAGATGTCTTGGTCCGGCCCTGCACAAGAAGCATCTGGAGTCTGTCCACGGAGCCATGAATACATTCACATTCCTATGCGGGGACGAGATATTTCGCGAACAATTTCTCAAGCACAATGATTGCCTAAGGAAGATTACGGTGCTGTGGGAGGAATGTGCCAATGACTTTATCGATAATGTCAGAAAATTGGGCGAGTATGAACCAGGCAGTCGAGATATTTGTTGGTAAGAAAAAAGTTCTTCTCGTAGCCAGTTTTATTGAAAATAAAGTAAAAGGGAACAATAAAGCAAATTATTACACTCTTTAGCATTTGCATACTTTGTTTTGATGTACATACATATTCAGCAAAATTTAAAAACTTGTTGCCCTTTGGTTTTTTTGAAGACGATATTGAGTTGCAAAATTTTTTACAAAATGGGAAAACATTTCAAAAATTCGTAAAAAGGTACACTAAAAAATATTTGATAAATATGTTTGTTTTTCTAAAAAATATTTTACCATTTGTTTTTGGTATTTGTTAACATTGTTTTCTAAATTTTTAAATGTTTTTTGCTATTTCTAGAATTTCTTACCGTTTAGTAAAAGTTTACCTATTGTTGCTCCGTGTTCATTTGTCAACCGGATTTAGCAATTTGTTAAAAGTGACATGTAATTTGTTAACAAGTTCATCTGCTCTGTTAAAACGGAATTGCTTTTTTGTTCCATGAACCATAACCGCAATGACCTCGCAAATGTATTGACCTGGTGGACCGTTACGTCCTATTTCTCATTTGGTGGCTTAATTAAAATTTACTGACACAGCAATTCCAACTTTAAATGATTGTCTATTATCTCCAAACAATCGCTTCCCTACTCAGCAAAGACAAGAAAGGGGTGACAGATGTCGATGCAATGCAAAACCACCTTCACTACATTCTTCTTGCATATATTTACATGCACAAACAGTTTCTAAAGCTGGTGGTTTCCAGAGTCGATTTCTCACCGCGCCACTATTCCGTCTCCCTTTCACCGCGGCACACAAACGGATAGGGAAAGTTTTCCAAGTGTTTGACACATCTATTTCCTTGTATAGATAGCACGATAACAAACACGATATCGAATTACTTTTCCTCGCACGTTTCTACTGCGGCCAAGAGTTAATTTGTAATTACTCGTAATAAGAGTTGATTACACATACTGGAACTTTCTACATTCTAAAGTCCACAAATGTGCAGGGTTGGCGACAGTGTCTCTGGATTTTTTGGGGTTTTTGGGAAAAACAAAAATCCGGTGGGTTTTAGAGCAAAACTAAACCCCATTGGTTTGTGACGAATTTTTCATATGTAAACCAAAATATTAAGAAAAAAATTATGTATTCTTACATAACACGAAAAAACCACCTACCCTAAACCCATGGGTCGGTATTTCCATCCATTCCACTTTGCTTTTTTATCATGTCGGTAGGCGAAAGCTATAAGTGAACATTTGCAATTTTTGCAGGTTAAAACGTTTGCTACTTTTGCTGATTGCTTTATTACACGCAGAATGGTAGAAGAAGTCAGTCGTAAGCATTTACAGTGTTTGTCGTATAAATTCCGAATTTGAGGCTAATAGTAATAGGCAGTGCACGTGTGACGTGTTCTCTCCGCTTCGCTTTGGGCCTTTGTGATGATGAACCCTAGATTATAAAAGATGTATAGCTGCGGTGGTGGGTGAGGTAGAAGGTAAATATTGCACGCGTTAGTACAATCAGACAATGCTGCTGCTTTTGAGAAATGGTGTGCTGTACGTATTAGGATGGAACATTAGTTAGTAGTGGGTTCAACGAAGCGATTGTGGTGAAAATGGTGGCGTACACAACTTGCATTGAATTTCGCACATAAAGTTAGAAAGAGCCGAAATGGATGGGAGGGGGGAACTAACTTTAAAATTGCGGTGTTAAAAAATACTGTTATGAGACATTTAAAAAAATCTGTCCTATGAATCCAGAAAATTGTTGGTGTTCCTTTTTTGATATATTTTAAATAAAAATGCAAGTGAGGACCAATAAATTTTAAAAAGTATTTCCATTTAAAAATTCGCATTGTATTTTCCCTTTTTGTAAAACTGCAAAAATTTCCACTTTCCAAAGAAAACTAGATTTTTGTCATTTAAGATTTTTAATTCCATTTGACCCAGTATTGACTTTACATTCCCCCCGTCTCCCACGGCCCCAATTCTGCTGTTATGTTGGCCTTACGCCACTGACAGTCGGAGCAATGAAGAAAGTTGCTACAAGTGAAGATGAAGGTAAATCGCCGTTTTCGATCTGTTCAGCGTCCCCTATCTCCGTCTTAACTGATAGGCGGAGATAAGTCGATATTGACTTGACAGCAATAGCACTGCTGTTCGTGTACAGATTCTCTCTCTCTCTTGACGATCGTATTGGTTTGGTTTCTTGTGTACGTCTTTCTGTGTGTGTGTAATTCTGCTGACGGCTGCACTTCCTTTCCACTACAAATTACAAGAGGCAGTAGTAGTCGATAGGCGAAAGTGACAGCGACATATTGGCATTTCTCTGCTTCACTCCTGCTTTCTAATGCAAATATACTGAAAACGGTGGCACCACAAAACGGGACACAGATCTATAAATGCATGCCTATTTAGTATACAGGAGCACAGCAAGGATGATGGGGCCAACAGAGGGAAATCCTATAACTTAATGTACCTACATACCTAATGTAATGCTAAGTTAAGTGAGTGAGTGCGTAGTTGGAAAAAAGTTGAGTGAAAGTAAAAGTAGTAGAGCAGCAGGAGAAAGCTATGTGTAATTCTGTACAGATAGACGGCTGCAGGTCAGATCAGAGATACTCGTACTACGTGGGCAATTTTTTATTAGTTCGCCCCACTATCTTCTCTGTCCGTCGTATATTTTATACAGAGGCAGAGCAATCGTCCTTAATTCCGGTGAGTCTCGCCATACTACTTTCTCCGTTACGTACATACTCGAGGAGAAAGTTCCCACGTACAAGGGATATTTACAAATAGATTTGTATGGTGTGTACGGATCTGCTGAAGATTTCGAAATAAAACTCTGTGAATACAGTGAAGAGTGGATTGAGTGCCCATACACACACATGAGATATCGATTTTATACATTGCGATAAAAAAAAGTGAACTGATTAAGAGTACAAAGTACAACTAATGCGTAGCTTGTAGAATCCTATGTAGTAAAAGTAAAAGAAAGATGCTATTCCAGCTGGTTCCATTGCTTTCTTTCTTAGGAACTATTAGCCTCTACTCTGCTGCTCTCCGAGATAGAATTCCTATTTTTTCATTACTTAAAGGAAGATGATCGTTATTGTGTGTGCTTGGCTTTTTTCTACAGGAATTTTGTTTACTGCAATTACTGCAAAAAGAGTTTCAAGAGTTGGATATAAAGAGTGCAGGCTAAATTCCCAGGGAGAGAAATAATGTTGCTGGTTGGACGAAAATAATGCTTTCACAATCAGTTGTAGTTTACTCAGTGCGAGAGATAGAGAAAGTGAAAGGATCTCAAAAAGTTCTCAAAAGGGTTGACAATAAAGTATAAATATTTCACTAATCCTTTTATCATTCTTGTACGCGTAGAACACACACAAAATTGTTAAGGAGACTTCGAGTACACAAATCGAACGACGCGATCTAATCAATTTAATGCATATGCAATATGCAATATGTCTAGGGTGTTTTGCACTTGAGAAACCAGATTTGCCAGAAACCAGAGAACTATTTTTGCTGAATTAATCTAAAACATTAACGAATAAAATAATTAATTTTGCTAACTATTCACTATTTTTGGAAAAATATAAAAACTAAACTAAATAGTGAAAAGTAGACGTGCTAATCAACAAAGCATGGATTGGAAATTGCGCCGTCAGAATTATATCCAGGAATGTTTCTTAAATATTTGTGTAGCCTCTTATAATTG